>JAOEGS010007313.1:0-22620 GCA_025447755.1 Corythornis vintsioides | reverse complement strand
GTGTCCATTGAGTGATGAGATGATCACTCTTCTGGCCTCTTCAATTGATTTTTCAAAAAGAGCAAGAAAAAAAAAAAGCAGAACTACTCCCCTAATAATTTGAATTCCTGTTTATGGCACTAGCATGGGCTTTGTGGATACATCTATTTCCATGTTCTATTTCTTTGCCTTAAACTAGAAATCCCTGTCCAAGCAGGGATAGCTTATAATAATTTACACTGTCTAAATGATTGACATCAACATAAATTTCTCATCAATAATATGAGCTTCTTTTTGATATCTCTGTTAGGAGGCTCAATTTCTTCAGCCTTAAGGAGATTTCTCACACATGATAAATAGGAAATATGTACAGAAACCAATTTGGTCACAATTCTTCAAAGACTTGGGCTTATTCTGAGCTCTGTGTGCTAGGATTAGTGCCTTCAAAATTAAATGTGATTAATAAATGCAGTATTTTACAGTATATCTGATTGAGCATGAACATAAGTTTATGCAGACTTGTCTAAAGGAAAGGAAAACCTTCTGAAAGGTTTCTGTAAAATAACAGAAAATGAAAACAGAGTAAACATTGAAGAAATATGAAAAACTTTTCTAGTAATATAGGAGAGGGGTTCTACTTTAAAATGCAGAATTCATTGGGAAAAAAAAAAAAGGTAAAAAAAAAAATCACAAATGTTTATCCATTAAAAAAAATAAAATCACAGATTATTCTATGAAGTCTGGCTTTTAGATATATGGAAAAATTCAGATATTGAATGGAAGTTAAAATTATTCCATCTAGACCTGTCAAAGTTAGGATACCAAATTTCCTAAATAACTCCTAAAAGTGTCTTTGGTCCTTTTACAAATGACTTTCTTACTCGTGTGATTTGATATGTAGAATTTAACCACTAAAGTCCAATCCCCACCTTCAAAAGAATAACAAGCAAACAAAACAAAAGAAAAATTAAAAGTCCCAAAGTGATACAAAAGGAACTTTTCTATTTCTCCATATTTGTTATAAAATTAGTTTAGAATCAGGCACATCCTTTCAAGAGTGTGTGCTATGTTTGAAAGACTCAACAGATTTAATAGTCTTTTTCGATCTATTCCCACAACAATTTCAGTGCAAAAGTGACAATATTGTACTTTTCCTTAATGAGAATGATGTTTCACTTCCACAGCAAAATTGAGTTGCCTTTTCAACTTACAGTAAATGACAAACTGTTATTTTGACATTGAAGCATGGCATTTATCTTAATTTGATAGGAAAAAAAAAAAACAACAACCCACATTGGTCTGACATTGCAATGTGGTATTTGTCCTAATATGACGATTTTTTGGTTTACAGTTTACTAAATTGTTATTCATATTGGCAAATTAAAATCACAAATTAGCCCTTAGCCTTTCATTTTATTTGAATTCCCCAAACTCCATTCTAAGGCAGTATTGACATCCTTAGCAATTACAACAAAACCTTGTGTCATGGCAACAAAAAAACAGTACATCTGTTTTGTGCTTGGAATTTGCTATGGTCATTTCTACAATGGTATCTAGTTAGGATTTTGGCTCTTGCCCATTTCATACCTCTTCTAGGTTTCAGTCATCTTGCTGGAGTTAACCACGACCTCTGTACTGAATTTAGCAAGGAAGAAGTATTAGATTGGTTCTAAATCAATGTTTAAATTGGATAATATGCAAAATATCTTTCTGTGTGGGACAGCAGAATGATAAATGAGCATGTTTTAGAGTGGGAAGCCCTCCAGGTTACATACCTCCCCAAATCCCCTGAAGGTTGAGAGCACATCATAGACATGTAGCAATATGTATAAATAGACAACAATTTTCATTAAAAAAATTAATGAAATAAACATTAGAAGGAAAGACACAACATCAAATAGTTCTGACAGAGCTAAAACATCAAGTGATGTGTTCTGATTGAATTTGAAAGGAAGGAAAATTATTTTTGACACTGATATAGAGAAAAATGAAAAGATGTGAATGACTAATCAATTATTTTTGTTGTAAAAAACTTTCATCGAAGTACAAGACATGTGACTGTGATTAAGATTTTGCTCTCCCAAGGCATTATCTGTTTCTTTCAAGAAACTCTTCCACTGAAATAAATAGGAGCTGCTTGCTCTATGCTGGGGGTAGTAGAAGGGCAGTGTCAGGAAGAAAATGGCCTTTGTTGTATTGTAGCATTGTGTCATACACTGCAGTTTTGGTTTAATTGAGATCATTAGCCATTCCAAAAAAAATGAACAAAAGAAACTCTAAAAATAATGTTTTCCTGCAGCAGAGAAAACACAAGGCCATATCCCAATGCTTTTCCTCATGTTGAGTTGTATGCAACCACTCCAAGAGGAATCCCACTGAGTTCAGTGAGATTATTTCTGCTGAGGAACTGCTGCTGTTGAAATTCATCAGAACCTGCTCATGGTGTGTGAATGGGCTAGATCACAAATCTTCCATAATCCCTAAATAAACACACTGTAAACAGTTTCTACATGCTAAGGTGAAATGGCCATAGTGCAGCATGCAGGTCCAACTTGCAGTACTCATTGTCTTGGTGAAGTGTAGTGGGATTGTCCTGCAGCAAATGCTGGGAGTTGAAAGGAAGGTCAATAATAGTTATAAAAGAAAGTTCTACCATATGGTATTTTATTGTTTTCATATGCTGTGAAACATAGAGTGAGTTCCAGAGCAAACCTGAACCTTCTAAAACTAAACTGAATCCAAATCATGTCAATCATTAAAAGTCGAGCCAAATATTATAAATTTCTTTTTATTTTCTTTTTAGGCATCTATATTGTTCAGAGAGGAATTGTAACAAACTTTGTAAAAAGAAGGTACTTACCACGTTATTAGGTCAAATAAAATTTTACAAGGTGTCTACTCCTAAACATGAAAAGCCTGTATTGGCAATACTCAAGATACTCAAAACACTAACTTGTACTTCTCTAAATCAAATTTAAGCTTTTCATCATGACCTGCATAATCCTACACAGCTCCCTTCCAAGTGACACCTCTCATATATGCAATGGATCACAGAATTGTTGAGGTTTTAAGGGATCTCTGGTGGTCATCTGGTCCACAGGCCTGCTCAAGCAGGGACACCTAGACAAGATTGCCCAGTCTCATGTCCAGACAGCTTTTGAGTACCTCCAAGGAGGGAGACTCTACAGCCTCTCTGGGCAACATGTGAGTGCTCAGTGACCCTCACAGTACAAATGTGTTCCCTGACGTTCAGAGAGAGCCTCCTGCTCTTCTGTTTGCATCCATTGCTTTATGTCCTTTCACTGGGTACTGCTGAAAGTAGCCTGGCTCTGTCCTCTTTACAGCCTCCCTTCAGGTATTTACACACTGATGCTATCTCCCCAGAGCCTTCTCTTCTCCAGACAGAGCCATCCCAGCTCTCTCTGCTTTTTCTCATAGCAGACAAGCTCTAGATCCTTAATCATCCTCGGGGCACTTCACTGTGTTCTCTCCACATCTCTGGGGGCTGCAGAAATGGACACGTTGCTCCATGTGTGTCCTGACCAGTGCTGAAGGGAAGGATCACCTCCCTTAGCCAGTTGACAACACTTAAGCACTCCAGGATACTTTCAGCTTTCTTAGCTGTAATGGCACATTGCTGGCTCATGTTCAACTTGGTGTCCACCAGGTCCCTCAAGTCCTTTTCTACTAAGTTGCTTCACTGTCTCTTGGCCCTCAAAGTTGTAGTTGCTAAAAATTATTTTTCTTTCCCACTGAAGAACCCAAAAATGCAAACAAGTTTATCAATAGCCACATAGAAATTCTTGTCTTTTGGTGAATTATTACAAAGCCTAAAAGGAACAAGTGAATGAGACTCCAGTTTTGCATCATGATGATCTGGAGCTCTATGGGCAAACTGCAAGAAGATAGCTAATTAAGCACTTGCTCAATGTACATGTACATTTTTGAAGGCCATCTCAAGGAGTTACTTTAGAAATCTACCTGGAAATCCTCAGAGTAGCCTAATAATGGTAGGCAGAAGTCATTAATGTTTGTACATTTTGGCAGAAAAGAAGCAAATCTTCCCATAAATCTGCAATATTGTACAGGGCAGCTGTGATTTAGCCAGCAGGGATTCAGCCCTGTGGAAGTGCAAGTAGCAAGGACAAGCCATCCAGACAGACCACAAGGAGGTGGCAGGGAATGAAAGAATACAGAAAATCTTATTCCTCATAAGAGCTCCTTTGTGTGGTTCAACTTAGTCCCAAGTTCCACATGGAGACTTCACATTATTTTGCAACAGCTTTCCTTGGCAACAGTTCAGATTGATTCCAACAGTCCATATTGATATGACAGACAATGCAAGCACTGTCAAAAGTGAGAGAGAAGGGGATCCTTACAAGGACTTGTTTGAAATAGCATCAGTCTGTTTCTTTCTAAAGAGTTTTCTTTTACCTACTTCAGTGGCCATAATCTTGCCACAAAAGAAATCCCTTTTGTCTCTCAGAAAGGTCAAAACAGATGAGCAGATGAATGAAGATAAAGACTGATTACAGTGTCTTCACCCAGCTGAAGTGAAAAAGACTTATTTTGCTTTTCAGGCTATCTCCTCTCTGATTCTAGATGGGATTAGAAACCCAAAAGCCAGAGGAACAAAGACAGACTGTTCCTGGTTTAATCAAAAGTCCCGGGAGGTTAATTGTACTTGCAAGAGTAGCAGAGTGATTTCTCTAAATGGAGCAGGCCAAACAAGCTTCCAACAAACACAAATTTGGGAGTTTATCTAAATCATTTTCCATAACAGTTTAAAGTCCTCCCTCTCTCCAATCCGTGATGGAATTTTAAATTCATGCTGGAAATAGAACAGAAGAATTAACTGAAGAATATATTATTACTTTTCCTAGTACTGATCTATCCAGGGGGTCACTGCTAGTTAATTATAATTAATTTTTCTATTTCTACAGAAGTCTCCATAGTTTAGCATACAACTTCTCTCTACAAACCCTAATACTAACATTGACTCAGAGAAGTGTTAACTTGAAAATTGCCAGGTGAAGACAAAGTGAAAACAAATTAGCAAGTATTAGACAAAAGAGTAAAGTTTGTTAGATTTCATTGTCACAAATGAAAACAGATCTTGGTTTATGGTGCTTTACAGAGAACTTCATTGGTACTCTGCCTTCTGTGGTGCAGAACTACAGGGATATGTGGAGAAAAAAAGAGATTTTTTCATACTATGGAGGCAGACCTTCATTAGTATTAAATGTTATACATAGTAGAACAGTATTAGCTCTAGGAGCTGAGATTTTGTCTCATCTTTTTTAGCATTTTTTCCTCCCCTTCCTGGTCACTGATAGCTGAAAATGTTTTCCTAATGCAAATACTCTCTCACTAGGCCCTTGCTGCACGAATCAGTCTGGTTTTCCTTGGGGAGCTCATTCCACAACCTTACTCTTGTCCAAAGAGGCTGCAGCCATCACATCCAGTCCCTTGCATTTTGCAGCTGAATTATGCAAGCAAAGTACAGATGTACTGTTGAGTTGAAGATGCATTTTCAACCCCTGCTTTACTAGGGGATTAGTCTTCCACTAGCTTTTGAAAAATGAAAGCCACCAAAATTCACTGCAATACTGGATGTGGCATCAGGGGAGGCTCTGCTGAGCAAAGACACCTTTTTCTGTTGCATAGACAAGTCTCTGTGCTGCTTCCATGCTCACCACCTCACTGCGGTGATTTATGAGCTCTCTTTTCCACATTTCCATCTGAGTCACAGGAGGAACTTTGAGCTGCAAAGCTCACTTTCCTCTGACAATGCAGTATTATTCCTCTGACAGTAATTCATCTCTCCCACAGCAGAGATGCATTAGCCTTTCTCAAATGCAAAAATAGACTAAGGCCAGCTATGAGCTACATAATAATAAAGACTATTTCAAAGTATGAAGAATCAGTTTTATCACAATAGAACAAACTTATCTGTGAGTCGAGATCATCATTATCTTTCAGCTGGAACTTTTAAACATCAAACACAAATTCTTATCTATTTAGAATTTAATCATAACTTAATTCCACTAAGTTATATGCACATAATTATTCTCAAGAAAAAACAGACTTTGTAAAAAAAAAATCAAAATCCTTACTGTGAGATTAAAAACAGTTATATCTATTATAAAATTTAATTTTGAGAAGAAAGTACTGTAACACTGAAATAAAGACAAGAAATTTTACACACAAAGACAGTTTTTCAAAGTTAGTAGACCAATCTTCCTGTATAGAAATTAAACATCAATTTCCATCAGAACATTAAATCTCCTTTAAATTTCCATCTTAAAAAAAAATAAAAATAAAAAAAAAAGAAGAAAAATAAAAAAACCCACCCCAACATTCAGAATCAGAGGATTCTAAAAAGACAAGACTAACATAGTCATGTCATTAGCTTCACACAACAGGACATTTAGGATGTTTGGGACATAGCTGTCTATAAGAATTATGGATAGTGATAAATATTTAGAAAATATTAACAGTAAGAGCTCAACAAGCATGAGGTCAGCAACATTTGAAGACAAATGACTAATGACTTTTATATGGAGTTGCAAACACTGTAAGACTAAAAATCAACAGTTTGTTTTATAATTTCTGAATGTCTTCTGTGTTGGAAAAAAATATTATGTTTAAAAAATGGAAACATTTACGGGCTTGTCTTTGCTACACAGCTACACAAATTAAGCTTTTAAAGAGACTGAAATAAATGTATCAAATCAAGTGACTTTCAGTGTTCTAATTAGAATTGAAAACCAGAATAATATTCAAAAATACCAATGAAGAAGTTGAACATAGAAAGAATACCTATTTGAAATACCAGTTGAAAGTAAAATTCATTTTAATGAATGCAAGCAGGTAAATTTTTGCACTTGAACTTTTAAACAAGACAGAAATTAAAACCAAACATACCATTTTTTGTATTTCCAAGAGTGGTATCCACAGAAATGTGCACTGGTTTGAGTTTTAAAATCTTCAATCCCATGCTTTTCAGCATGTATAGCTTTTTTTATTGCATATTCATATTGCAAATTCCTGTTAAATAGAGAAGACACTAAAAATTCTCTGCTTCTGCCTCATGACCTGCACAAACTCACAGTTAGCTATACCATTCTCAGGAGAGATTTTCAATAGCTCATCTTGCAAAGCTCCAATAAAAGTTTTCACAGTGTTTCAAACTAAATCTCCTTTGCTAGAATTGAATATCAATTTCTGTTTGTCCAGTTATAGTGACCAAGGAGACCAAATTATTGCTATTTTTACAACCTTTTGTCTACTGGAGACTGTTAAGTCTCTCTCCCTCAATCTTTTGTTTCCTACATTAAACGAACACAACACTTTCAACCTTTCTAGCAGCTCCTGATTTCCAAATCTCTTTTCAAGCTTCTCTACTCTCAATTTGTTCCTGTTAGTTTGTATCTTAGAAGTACAGCATGCAGGTTGGCACAGCCATCCAGGTGAAACTTTACATTTCCTGAAAGAAAAATGACTTCCAACTTTCATCCAACTTCCTGGATGAAAGACAGAGCCTTCATCCAGAAATAAGACTTGTCTGGTTCTTTCTGCAGCCTCATGAACTTGCTATGTTTAGTTTGTCATCCTCTTTAATAGGCCAGTTTCTGTCACAAGAAATAAATTCTTATCTATCGTGCTTTTTCTTCACAAACACTTCACACGTTTTTTTTACTGTATTTCACTTTGTTGATTTCAGACTGTCTCATCAAGTCTTAACAATCATTTTCAGTGGCCATAAGGAATTACATTGTGTTTAGGTCTTGTCATTAGTTTGACTTTAATGTTATTATTCCATAAAAAAGATTAATTGGTCCATGAAAAGCCATTAGTGTCTCCTACAATAAATAATGCCTTTTATTTCTACCCAGGAGAGTTTAAAAAACCTATGATCTCTCTCTTCTTCAAAGTAATAATTGATGACATCATTGAGCTAATAAAGTTACCAAATCCCAGCCACCTCACCTACCCTGTTAGCTCAAATGACTTCAAAAAAGTTAATGGTCTGAGAAGTTTGAATGGAATCTGGCCCCAGTGGCATACTGGTCATTTTTATAACCATTAGGTAGAAATATGTTTTTGTGGGAAGATTGAACTTCAATTGTGAGTTCACTTATAACCAAAATACAGAATAACCTCAGGAAACTGTTCTTTGTGCTACCACCATCTGTCCTGGTCTAGAAAAAAGTTCAAAAGTCTAAGAAAATTAAAATTTAAACACTGAACTGAGAAACATGATAAAATGTTTTCATAGATGACATTCAGGCTTTTTTGTTTATAGGATGAATATAGAAGCAACTTACTGCATCTGAACACTAAGTAACACCTCTTAGGCTTCTTCCAGAATATTTCATGGCTATAAGTAGCTACTTTTTAAAATTTTTTTATTATTATTATTCTGGAGAAAACACCCCTCAAAAAACACCCAAAACTCTAGAAGAGTTTTCATGTCTTGATCAAGAAGGGATTTTAACTTCTCAATACTGCATTCCTAGGATAGTTATCCTAGGGCATCCATTATTTAGCTGGTTCCTTTAAAGGAAGGGAAATTTGCAGGACTTGGAGGGAGGACCACATTGTCAGGTCATTACTGCTGAATGTTTTCTTTGTCTGGTCTCTTGATCAAATTCCCTTAATTGCATTACATAATCCCATTGTGCCTTAAATGCTACACATCTGGAATGCAGCATAAAGGGTTTATTGGATTGATATCCCTCATTTCTTTAAAATAAAGTGCTGTCAGAAATCTCATTTTTTATTTGAACTTGTCTGAAAAAAAACTCAGTGTGGGCAGGGATCTGTTGTTACAAAAATGTTATGTGCAGTAATTAAAATACCTCATTTGCTTCCCTGAGAATGACTGACAGGAGTATAGCATCACTTTGATTATTTACAGACCCACCATTTCATAAAATTTACTTAAGTAAAAAGATTTGGCAGCCTTGTATCCCCTGGAAACCTACATGAGTAGATTTGGATCACAGTTTTATTAAACAGTGAGAAATAGTTTAGAGGTATTTTTCTTCTTGCCCTCTCAATGGGATCTGCAGATATGGCTAAGGGACCTGGGGAAATTCCTTATCTGATTATGGCATTAGTAGTAGATAAAGTTCAGGTTTGCTTTTAACATGCAATAACATGAGACAAAGTCAATATTGTTATTCAGATATGCTTCAGTTCTCCAAATAGAACTGAAGTAATTCACTATGGTTATTTATATTTTGGCAATCAGGATCAATTATTGTGCTAGGTGATGTATGAAGCCATCTCAGTGTGTTTGTAATCTCATTTAAGGAAAGATAAATTTGATGCATAAAATGAAAAAAAAAGGTGGTAAAATTACAAGTATTGTACCAAATAACAACATTAAACTACTGAGTCAATTTTGAGTATTTTCTTTTGACTATTAACTTTAAGCCCATTATTAAAATGCATCTAGCAGATGTATTTGTATTGAGAAATACTTGACCCAGCAAGCACTTCTTTTCATTTGTTTGCCAACTGCAGCAATAACTATTTACTGATTTCTAATCAGCCATACACAACATAGGCTTTTCAACATTATATCACATATATTTCCACTAGTGACATGTCAGATGTTTCACATTAATATTAAAAAAATCCAATATAGGAGTAAACAGAAGTGACACTACTAGAAGTATAAACAGCCATAATCAACGAAGCATAATGTTTATTACTTATTCTGAAACTTATTTTACATCCATTAAACCCTTCTAATGCACATGTCCTGTTTCCTTGCTCTAGTCCTTCCCTTTTCTTTTCCCAGGAGGGTGCTAGGAGCATCCTATGTCAAAAAGCTTTGCAATGCACTATGTAGAAAAGTATCATGCATTTTATTTTATTTATTTTTTACATTCAGGATGCTTTAAATGTCTCACATTTTTAAGAGCTAATAGAAAGAAGCTTCAAACATCTAGATCCTGTTTCATTCTTTAGATTCTTTTATCTCTTGCCATGACAAGCTGTGGTCTACAATAAGCAAAACAGCCTTTGAATTTCTTTTGATAAAAACATATTTTATAGCCATAGGTTTGGTAACTTCATCACATGATTCTCATTCACTCTGTGTTCTGCATCATTTGCTTTTAAGAGAGGGTGGCCAATTTCACATGAAGTATTCCAGACAAACATATCAGTGAATTGTGTAATGGTAATAACATTTTAAAATCAAATTTCCCAGTTCTTGCAAACCCTTGTGACTTAGGTTATCCTTCATCAGATTTCTAAGTCTCTTGAACATAACGTATCTGCAGGGATAGCTAGATTCCTAAACTGAACTGCTACTGTTAATTTTAGACTCTTCTAAAGTACTTTTCTTTCCCTGTATTATTTTATATTTATCAGCACTGAAATCCAACTGCAATAGCACTGACTAAATTTACTCTGTCACACTATGTATCTCTGAATTTTTTCATAGTCCTCTATGTGACTTACCAAAATCCTTCTCATCCACAGTTTTATTTCTATATACCAAGTATCTTCTACGTTCAGGTATCCCAGTATCTGTTCACCTTCCCTGTAAAACCAATTACAGTAATGGAGAAATCAGTCAACTTTTAAAAGATTTTAATACTTTCTTTTTTGGGAATAAAATGCTTCTTAACATAAAATTTGTTTTAGGGAGTAGAAGGGAAGAGAAAATGATGGTAATAAGCCTGGAAACAAAAATATTTTGTGAAGTCAACTATATTGGAGAAGGTCACTAGATCAACCTAAGGACATAGAGATTTGACGTCCATTTTATTTCTTCAGAGCCTCATTTTACCTTTGGCTTCTTTGGTAAATAGCTCTTTAAATAAAGCTGGGGACCAGCTTTACATTTAACTCGGTATTTTCTGGGTGTTTGGCTCTACCTTCATGATCAGAAAGAAGTGCTTTCTGAAGAGAAAGTCACTTACCATGATGGACTTCTGCACGACATTTTTTTTTCCCAGTGGCCAGTACCAAAAGGAAGATAGTAAGGTACATTTGGTACCAGCTGGAACCTGCCCATGACAGTCATATTCAGAGTCTAAACACAAATCTAAAGACTCCTGGAATAAAATTCTCATCAAAGAGAAGCAAATTAATTTTGCCACCTGGAGAGGGAAAAAAAAAAAGGCATTTCAGGAAACTGATGTTACCTTGTGTTGGCAAGGAATCAGGGCCCTAAGGTTTTGCCCCATTCTGATGAATGGCAGCTTTCTTTCTTCCATAGAAAATGGAAACAAATTTTGTGCACAAAAAAAAATCAAAAGATTTCTCTTTTCTGTTCAGATCACTCACTCCTAGGTTCAGGCTGACCAGAGAATGCCTTTTGGTGTCCTAATAGTCCAAAAGAGGCTAAATCCAAAAGTCCATCAGCTGACATTACATCATAATTTCCTAAAGACAGTCAGCAATGTCAGTCATAACGTAGCCCTCAGCTAGATAAACTGGCCAAGTGCTGCCCAGTCTTCTTCATGAAGCTTTTGATAGATGCCACTATCAGAAGCAAAAGTTTATATGTAGCAAATGGGGGACAGGGAGATTTGAGCCTTTGATACTCATGATATCTCATTATACTAGCTGTTAACATAGGAAGATGTGTAGAATTGAGATCTACTCTCTAATATACTGCTGTATGTGCACGTCTGGCAGTTTTTCATTAGGAAAGAAGGAAGCCCTTTTATGTGAAACACAGAAAGACACACAAAAAAAAGGAAAAATTCACATCATTTTTACAATGCCAACCTTCAAAGAAGATATTTACAGTAAGAAATTAAATCAATATAATGAAAACTCCACCTGATACAACTTTCTTATTGGCAGCTTCTCTCTTTAAGGAAAATATGCCAAAATCCCTCCAGATATACCAGATGATTCTATTCTAGTCATTGGAAGAGGTCAGCTGTGTTAGGCATCTCTTGAGTGGTTGATTAAAACAGAAGAAAGATAATTTTATGCAACATTAATCGTAAATATGTGTGCCACAACTCCAGATTAAGTCAGAGTAAATTGAATGAAAAATAACCTACTTGTCCATATGGTTTTCATCAGAGTTATACCCTACGCTGCCCAATATTAGCATAAAAATGGTTTGGAGCAAACTGAAGAGGTAGGCTGGTAAAATGTTCTGATAGTAGAAAAACTGAGGGGTTTACAAACCAATGGAGACAAAAAAGTGTAAAAATCAAATGGAGAATGATCTGCCCAGCAATCTGTCCTGCTACAGAAGGAATTTCAATTCAGCCATCTCTGATGACCAAAAATTGTCAAAAGGGGACTTGAGATCTCTTAGACTACACTTAGTTAAATAGTTCTATGAAATTTCTTTCCAGGTTTGAGGCCAAGTATCACAGACCACCCACCTCCACATCTCCTAACACTTGGCCCTGTGTCTCCTCTCAGCCCTCTGCTGTTTCTGAGCAGCCTATGATGTTATGTTTTGTAGTCTATGTTTATTCAAAATGCCTGCGAGCAATGTTGAATCCTACTAGAGTGTTTTATTCTTTTATAGCATGATATTGCAAGTGTATATTAGATGCCAAGTAGGCTGGGAGTGTATATGGGTGCATTTGAGATGGCAAAACTTGCTTGAATAAAGAAAATATGGGTAAAAGTTCAACAGCTGCTGCAGTCCTGCTGCCAGTCAGAGTGACCTGAATAGGTTGGAGACATGGGCAGACCATGTCCAATCCAACAAGGACCACAAAGATGATTAAGGGACTACAGCATCTCTTCTCTGAGGAAAGGCAGAGTGAGCCTGGTCTGCTCAGCCTGGAGAAGGCTCAAGAGGGATCTCATCAATATATCTGAAAGGAGGGTGCAAAGAGAAAGGAACCAGGATCCAGTGAAAGGGCAACCATTGTGTGATTCCACGATTGGATCCTCTATTTCTATTGCTCCTTTAATATCAGTCTCTAAAACTAGATAAACTAACAAAGATCATATATTAATGATTAAGTTCATTTAAAAAAAAAAAAAAAAAAGCAGTGTCTGACAGTCATCTCTGGCTGCAAAGAGATAGATCTTCAAACACAGTAGGTCTAAAATATTATGTTAGGTAGTTCACTCTCAATATTTTCACCCAGTGTCCAGGTCAAGCTTGAGGTCAGCTTCACAGCACAACATTGTAAATAATACATGTGGTGTTTTTTCTGGTCCTGTCCATATGACATTTTAAAGAGTATCTCTATTTATAGGGACCTAACCTGTCTCATTCACTAATTTTTAATGAAATCATATTACTTTCCTCTTGGCATAGCTGACTTCTGCTGCACTATATATGACTGCCTGGAGAACTGGGTGACTGTTGGGAAGGAACTATGCTATACAATTCCCTGAAGTGTCACAACACTTAAGAGTTTAATGCAGATATTCTTTTGTGATGGCAGTGCTCTCTCAACCTCTAATTAAAAGTAGCTTAGGAGTAAAACTTCTATTTTATGTGCAAACCTCCTCTCCAATTAAGTTGCTCTATGCCCCTACTCCAAATTTTTAGATACCAACATTTATTTTCTCCAAAAAAAAGGTATTGTTTTGACTATCATCCTAGTTGCATCTTAGTGTGTTGCTTTGTAG
This sequence comes from Corythornis vintsioides, assembly GCA_025447755.1. Classification (NCBI taxonomy): domain Eukaryota; kingdom Metazoa; phylum Chordata; class Aves; order Coraciiformes; family Alcedinidae; genus Corythornis; species Corythornis vintsioides. The sequence continues at coordinate 9,051 of JAOEGS010007313.1, read as the reverse complement.
AATCAGGGCACCAAGAAATGAGGAATATGAGGCTTTAGGTTATTTTTTTTTGTTGTAACCACATTGATAACTGGTTATTTCTTAATGTAGTGATAAAACAAGCAGTGCATTTTGCCTACAATGACTAACTTTTTAGTAGGTATTAATACTGTCATATTAAAACACAAAGTTTTCTATGAGCTGGAAGCCACAATGGCTATATTTAGGTATGGTTAATGCTAGGTCCTAAAAGTAAGTGAGCTCAAATTGAAGTTTTTGTTACTATTTAGGTGACAATTGCAATGTCAGTTGACACCAAGAACCCAAAGTGATCTCCAGATGTACAATAGTGCACTCCTGACCTAAAGACATGAACTCTGAAAGTCAGAGCTGTAACTGATCTGCATCTGCAAGGAAACAGTTGAACTCACTGGAGCTTAAGAGCAACATTTTGAAGCTTGTCATTAAATTCCAGTTGAAGAGAAGGTATTTTACACTGTAGATCAGAAATCTTTGTCCATTGAGCACCACAGATCTATGAGGATTTCTGCAAGCTAAAAATTTAACCTAAGCCTCACAGAACCTTCTCATGGAGGAGGAATGATGGTATAGCTTCACTCTGGGGACAATAATCTAGAAACCAGGTTTAAAAAGGAATGTTTTGGGTTTTTTTAAATCAGCTTTTCTGAGATGTGGGCTAGTGAATGGTGTTGGCTTCAGGCTTAGCAATGCTCTGCAATAATGAGCTGTAAACAGAGAAGTATATTAAATTGTAGCATGAATATATAGAATTTATGAGTGATCTTTACAGTGAAGTGAATGGTGAAGCAATTTGTTGTGTGTTAAGAGATGAGGCATCTACCTCCCTAGAAGAGCTGAATAAGGAATGCAGTGCTTTCCCATGAAAAAAAAAAAAAAAAAAAAGTACTGAATCATTAGAAGAATGACATATACTGCAAGAATGCATCTATTTCAATATCTTCCCATTGGAAATGTGAGAAACTCTGTTTTCTGACAGTTATAGGCCTTCTCTGCAATTGTGCCAGCTCCTGAACCAGCTGGGCTGCCTGACTTTCAGGAATCATGAGCCACCTCCTTGGGAAATGAGGTGCCACAGAAATCCCAGCTCCCTAACACAGCTGGACCTTCACAGTTCATAGTCCTTCATATGGTTCACACTGCTCCAGGGATGAGATGAGCTCCTCTGGGTTTCAGTAGTTTCTAAAACACATCTCCCACGCAATTTTTTTTATTTTTTTTTACATTAAAAAAGTATCTCAAACATTAAAAATAGAGGCTTTGAACAATACTTTAAATGTTTCATTTTTTTATTTCTTGTTCAAAGTATCTCCTCCGTTGAAATAAAGCAATTTGACACCTTGAATCAGTGTGTGAAACTGCTCCATTAGAACCTCAAATAAGGGAAGAAATACTTGGAAGAAGTAAGGTGCCTCACTCAATACAAGTTAGAGTAGCAGCTGTTTTATTACTGCAGCAAAATGCAACCAAGCTGCCATCAATATTAAAAGCAGGTGTCTACTGAATTGTGCTGAGTGCTCATCTTCTTTTTCTAGTTCAAAGTTTCAGTATCCTGTGAAAACTAATAAAAGGTGCTCTGAAGAGAAAGAATAGCATAAGCTCTATGTCAGAAGCTGTTGCTCTTTACAGTAAAATTCAAAATGTTGAAAAAAATGGATGTGAATAAACAAATTGAAAATAAAACCTAATAGAAATTCACAATCTGCATGCACAACAACAACAACAAAAGCAGAATAAAATAATTCTAACTTCTTATATTTCAAAATTATGAAGAAAAAAAAAGAACTCAAAGTTATTCTAAACATTCTGTTTTTTTGAACTAAACATTATCATTAGTTTGAAATTGAACCCATAATGGATTCTTTTTTCCAAGGAAACCTCTGTAATTTTTAGTTTTCATGTCAATTTCAAATAGAAGCAAATGACAGACCCTCTAGAGGTAGATTTTCTTGTCTTTATCCAATTCTGTTTGTGAGCACCAAAGCAATTTTTAGGCTCCAGTGTGACAGTGTAGTATTTTCTTTGGCAGTCTGTGAACCCTAGCCAAGGATATATTGTCTTTGTAGATATCACAAATATAGTAGATGGCTACTATTTTGGTCTGCATTGTATTTCAAACATATGTCTTCTATGGAGGTACCAGTTCAATATACATCATTCCATTACTGCTGTTATATGCAAAGTACTTTTAGAACACAGCAGATACAGATTGAATGAGAGTAAAATGAACCAGCTCAGGAGAACTGGATATATTCATCAAAAAATAGAGAACAAACTGGAAAATGCAAGAATGTTTTACAAACTAAAGGCCTTTGCAAGAACATCATGCACATTAATTATATCTTTTTGGAACTTCTCAGTTAATTGTGGATTTTTTTTCTTTATGAGCATTAAGCATCTGTCATGAAATTCATGTACAGCTGTACAGGTGAAGCTGTACCCAGGACATGCAACTGCCAAGATCTGACATCCCCCCGACCTCAGGAATGTTTCCTGTCCTGATTAGAAAAATACAAGACCTGTTCTTCAGCATCCGTGGAAATTTAATTGTATTTCTTTAAGATCAAGATAGCTGGAAATGCAGTCATGGGTCTGAAGTGCATATTGGGTGTCTTAATCCAACAGTTTTATCACCTGAATGATTTCTTGCATTACTGAAATTACTTATTAAAAATTGGAAATTAAAAGGGGGAAAAAAAAATCATATTAGTGCTGTTTTAGTTTTAAGAATTAAGAAATACTTAAATTTAAAACTGTATATTTTTATAAGAAAAGGCTTTTAGTAATAGATTGAATTTATAGAAAAATGATGTTTGCTAATATTTAATTATTCCAATATTTGAATAAAAATAATAATAGGGAAAAAATAATGGAAACAAGCATGAAAATGACTTAAAAATATATTAAAACAGTCTTTGATTTGAAACACTTTACCAAGTTTTGTTTTTCATACATATTTGGGAAAATAGTGTATCTACTGTTCACCCTCAGACCTTATGAGCTCAAGTTAAATGCAGTACAGGTGTGACATTTGAAAAATAATTTGGGCTTTTTTTAAAAACAACAAAAAACCCAACCTGTAACCAAAGTTCTGGGATGCATAATTTCCCTTAGAGTGTGAGAAATTTTGGGAAACATATTCTCAGACCCCCATTTGAAATGACTGCATGCTCAGATGCAGCAGAACTGAACTCTGCTGGTTCTAAGACTATGACCTCTACATTCAGGACTTTGAAGGCAAAACTAGTGAGCTGCACCAGCTCCCAATACATACTTCTTTCTGCAAATAAAACTTGAGTGCTATAAGTTCTTCCTTACTTTTCAGTACTCATAAAGATGCACATTTACTATTTATTTACCCAGTCACAGTCTCAATAAGAATCATTTCAACATGATGTCCTGAGCTACTCTTGGAATGAAGCCTTCCATGCTACATCTGCCTCTCTGGTGCCATAAACCCTGCTGCAAATTGTGCTGATTTGGAGTGCAGCAGTCTAGAAACAATATCCTATTTTCCATAGAAAGTCTTGGAAAGAGTGATGACTCCTTTACATGGTAGTGACACTCCTTTTCCCTTGGAGAACTTATTTCCCCCTCAGAAGACATTTTTCATGTTCTAAAATATGCCTTGCCATAATTTCCTGGCAGCCAGCCATGTCTAACAGGTTACAACCTTTCAAGATTGTCCAGTCTGCAGGATTTTTTAAAGAGCAGGAATGGCTCAAGTATGATGTGGGTCCAAATGCAGAGTTTAAAACACTAGAGATATCTAAAAATAGCCCTTAATAGCAGAGGAGAAATGTTCCTGTGCCTCGTCTAACACAGATTCACCATGGGATAGAAGCTGCCTATAGAGATACCAGACACTGATGATTTGTTTGCATGCAACAATTGAATAAATATTACAACAGCTCTCTGTGGGAAGAAAATACAGATTGTGGAATACTTTGGACAAGACAGTCAAAGTCTAGCTGTCGGACTGTGGCAAATCCTGATCCACAGGGAGGAAGACCAGTGTGGATCTATTCACAAATCTGGGAGTGCAGAATTATGGAAATATTCTTATTGCTGCTTTTTTATTGTTTCTAGATGCTTTCTTTAACAGGTCTAGGTTATTTACAGCAACATAGAGACTCCACTGCTATGATAGGAACAGGCTTTGTGGTGATGGCAACCTGTACTACAGCATCTTCTATGCCTACACTTCACCTTTCTTCTACTCAGTACTAGGCAAAAAGCAGCACTTGCTGTTGACCATTGCTATCACTGTTCCCCTTTTTCCTCCCAAACCTACTGCCCCACAGGTCTTCCCCATTCTTTACAGTTTCTCCCCAGCAGCATGGTCCAGCACTGTTTCTATATTGAAGCATTACTCTGTCATACCTTCCAAATCACAAAACATATGGTCGTACAAATCTTTCTGTCCCCAGCACAGGTTAAAGACATTCCACCACTCCAGAGAGCAAAAGAGAGAAGCAAGTACCTAAATTTGGTGCAGCAGTTATGTAGGTGTCCCATCAAAATGCTTGGCCACCTCAGAATTAAACTGATCTAAACATCAATCTAATTAGAAAAGCATGCACTCCTGAGACCTCTCAAGACATAATTTTCATTAGCTGTTGCTTATAGCATGATCTGATAGAAAGCAAAGAGCCAGATTTTCACTGAAACATCTGTTAGATAATAACGATGAGATATGACATATGGCCATTTGGTGAATATATTTCCAATATTTAGAGCTGTGTAATGAGAAAGAATCCCTTGACATTAAAAAAAAAAAATAAAAAATCTTCTTTCAAGGAGGTCCTGGGAAAAACTCCAGACATAGACAGATTCACAGATGGAGTGTCACAGTGTATCATATATTTATTTCAGTAAGACAGTTAAAGTTTAAGAAATAAAACACAACAGCCATTTGAAGCAACATTTTCTAAATTCCAGCAATCTCATCGCTCTCTATCTGAAAACAGGTTAATCATGTCCATGCATTTCATCCAACCATTACCTATATCTATTACAGGAGAGAAGCAGTAGACAGAAACAATAAACACTGCTAATTGCAGGTTTAGCTTGTGTTATATATCTTCTTCACTTCATGCCAGATCCCAAGCCCCATTCATTCATACCTCTAAGAGTGTGTGTACAAACACAAGCTGAAAATAAGTAACATCCATCTTCCACAAGGAAGAAATCCGTATTTCTTTCTTGGTCAAATATCACTAACACAGTAGCACTAAAATGCAGATAAGAACCACATCAGCATTTAGCAGTTTTTCATCTCCAGCTTTAAACATTTCAAATGAAAAATATTCTCTATGCATCTCTTCTGTTTGTCAGATAACTCTAAATATCTGTAAGGAGTACCATTAACTCCTTCAGAAGCTGTGCAGTCGTGCATAATTCATCCCTGTTTCTAAAATAAAATTAGTCAGCCTCATATTTCAGAGGACACTCCCCGATATATTTTCATACGGTCTTTAATAGCAACTCAGACCTATTTCTTATCCTATTAAGTGTTGCTGAGATGGCTGCAGAGAGACAATGAAAGGCTGTTTGTTGAAACAGCAGATTATTTTTCCTTCTCTGGATAAGTTAACATTTTAATGCTTTTAGCCTTCAAAGTTTTTTTTCTGGTGGAACTGATAGAATCAGCCATTGTGGCCAAGTCTGATCCCATAGCCCTCTAGTGCTGTAAACGATAGCCCCAGTTGCCATTTTCTGTAAAAAAAAGCAGATTTCAAAACCAAACTTCCTCTAAAAAATGACATCTCCACTCAGCTATCTCCACTGCTGTCCACTTGTTGTTTTTTTCTACACCCCGCCATTCATTCTTTGCATGAATAACTAGGATATTTTAATTACTGTAAAATAATGAAAATGGGCCACTGATTTCTCATCATCCACTGATTAATCTCATGCACATGTCTCTCCAGCTCACAGCTGAGAAGCATACCTGGAAGCTCCTTGAAAACAAGAAGTCATTGGAGGGGACATGCCATAATCACAGTAAATCAAAAGCAAGGCTGAGCAGTTTGCTATCAGAACATCAATCACCAGAAGTAAATTGCTGTATTTTGGATGACAGCCAGAGTCTGTAATTTTTTATTTTTTTTTTTTAGTAGTAATTATGAAGTTCACAGCTACATTCCATATATCTGAGAAAACCTGCTCAGGCCAGCCCTCCTGAGATGCTCGTGGAGAGGCACACAGCCATGTCCACCTCCATTAGTGCTTGCAGCACTCATCAGATTACAAAATGCAATCCCTGGGAGTACGTGTGTGACTCTGTGTATGGGGACTCGTCTGGTGATGAAGTGGAAATGTTTAAATCAAGGCTTCTAAAATAGGAAGATCAGTGTGGTGTTTCAGGACAGGCATAGTTAGTAGTGATGGATATCTAGAGCACTGCCAAGATCCAGCTGAGATAGGTTCTCAGAAAGTACAGAGGGAAGATAGATGATGTTTTCTTCTACTGAAATGGAGTCCCCACCTACATTGCTACAAATCTCACACCTCTGACATTTCACAATGTAACAAGACTGTTGATTTTAAAGTGGAATATGTTTTGAAAGGGTTAAGAGAATTGAGGAGCACCACATAGTCCCTCTTCTTAACAGATTATCTCTCTAGTGCTGAGAACCAGAGACATATTACTGAATTCAGATAAAACCTTGAAGGTATTAATTCAGTTTTACTAAATTTCCATGAAAAACATTGTATTCCTGGAGGTGTTTATTGGAATAGAAAGAAGGGGTAGCTTGGAATATAAACAGAACCAACATGACAAGAAGAATAACTTTCCTTCTAATGGAGTGATACAAACATATTGCTGTAATTAATGCTGCCTGCATTTGTTATGCAAGATGAAAGAAGTTTGCTAAGGGCAAGTGGAGTCTCTAGTTTACAGGAGTGCTACTGACATAAGGAATCACTAGATCACACATTTAAAAACAATAGCATAATCTCTGTGGTAAATTTTGACCTCTCCTGTTACAAATGTAAAGATGTTTCAACACTTAAACAATTGAGCCTGTTAATTTCTTTTTTTTTTTTTTCTTTTCCTTTTCCCCTTTAAGAATAAGGTAACTCTGTGCTGCTTGCAACAAGCATGGAACACATTAGCATCACTAGTGTGTAACAAGAATATTTAACAAGGACATCCTAATGCAGTAACTTCAAGAGAAAAAGCAGGGATAGCAAATTACAGTGTAGGAGAAGCACACAGTAAGAAAAGATTCATTTATATAGCTGTAATAATAGAAGAACTTCAACTGCTTTGGAATATAGAGAGATGGATATTCAAGTATCTACCACGTGTGAAATGCAGATGAAATATTAAATCAGTTGTTTTCTTGAGCTGTCAGTCTCATGCCTTTGTTTAAATGCTGTCCATAACCTCAGCTTTAGCAGAATCATTATTTAACTACAAGACTAGTAGGAGTACAAATGATAAAATTTTGCTTTAAACAGTAGAATGACTGTAGAATCCAGTGAAGTACCTGATTTGAAGGAGAGGGAACCAAAAAGGATTACACTTACATCAAAGAGGATCCTAAAGGCTTGAAATGTTAGCACCAGACAAAGTGCAGAGACCCAAGTGATGGAAACAAAGATGTTTTACTGTTAAACACCCTTCCTGTAATGAATCATGCACAAATGTTACTTGGTCTAGGAAAATTATTTCTACTTCAATGACTTCTTGAAGTACATAAAATATAATTTCATAGTAGTGCCAATACATGCCAATGCAAGGTGTGTATTCATTGGGTGTATTTTCTCTGTTAACACTGCTGCAAACTGATTAAATCAAAATACTGTGAATACTGTAGTGGTAGCATAACAGTTAAGCAGTTAAGCTCCCCACCACTGTATGAAAAGCTTAGGTTTTTAGAACACAGAAAACAACCATTTTGATAAAATTGATTCTATCTTTTCCATAACCTGCTTGTGACAAAACCAGCATCAGATATTTTCAGTGAAATAGATATAAAACACAGCAACAAGCATACTCTGCCTGTCATATGGTATTTATTAACTCAGTTAAAAATATATAGTGTTATTCTGGAAGGCTTTCCATTGATTGTAATAAATGTGTAGAATTACATAAATACAGTATTAGCCTTATAACTTTACACTTGTAAGGCTCATTTTCCCTCTTGAGAGTTGCAAAACTTTTTATAAACATGATAAGAGAGAAAAGAAAACCTCAGTCTAACTCAGTAATGAAAGGTGCAGGAAAAAAATAGGAAGGGTTTAGTGACTGGCCATACATCCCATATCAACACTGTGGCAGTGCCAAGAACAGAACACCAAGCTCCTAGTTTTAAATCTTCAGTTTTAACATTTAACTGCTTCCTGAGAAGTCTTCCTTAGACACACCTTTATCACATCTCTGCTGGGTATGAAGTCAATACAGATCATCCTGCTTTAAGCAGTTTGTGGTCTTGCTAATGTGATTATATTCGTGTCATTAAATGATCATTTCAGGAAAAGTGAAACTACCACAACATACTGAATCAATAGCATGTTAAATTCCTTTAAGGGATGTGTTAGAGGGTAAATTTTCAACTCTTATTCGTGAGACCACACGCTTAGCTGGGTCCTAGTCATGCTTTGTCTTTGGCTGGATCAAATGGCACTCTGTTCCATACACACACAGTTTCTCCCAGTGCAAAGAAGTAGAAGAAACTTGCTTTACCCCACAGAAACACAGAAAACCTGGATGGAGAACCATGTCACTACTGGGATTCCCTCTACAGAATCAGACAGGGGTGAATTACCACCCTGACAACACACAACTTTTATAAAGCCATAGCAGCAGATCATTCCTCAGACTATTTTCTGCTTCACAGTTTCATTTTTTTAGCAGTGAACATGATTCCATAAAATCTCAAGTGCTTTACTGCACTTGGATCCAAAATACAAGGAAAAAGGATGCAATTTGTACTCATGCTGGAAAAGCAGCAATTTTCATGTAAGATTTAGAAATAAAATGCATAAATAGTTAGAATAATATATTTATTTATAACATTT
>JAOEGS010007311.1:0-24284 GCA_025447755.1 Corythornis vintsioides | reverse complement strand
TCTCCTAATGCATCCCAGGATGCCATTGGCCTTCTTGGCCACAAGGGCGCATTGTTGGCTCATGGTCATCCCCCTGTTTGGTCATTCAAAACTCCTATTACCTTTATTATGGTGGATTAACTTAAAAACAGTGCTATGATGACTATTCAGAAGAAAAAGAGCAATGATATACATGTCTTTCATTTTGAAAGCATTGTTTAACCATAGTATATTTTTCTGAGTAACCCAGAATGTTTCCTCCTCTGCCCAGTCCCAAGCCAACCCCATTGATTTCTGAGGGTCTAATACTTCAAATGAGGTGTGCATGTTGTGGGAGAATGGCCTTACTCTCCCGTACAACAATGAAATACGAATTAAGATCTAGCACATGAGATAGCCATAATGAGAGTATTTTTCTTTACAAAAAAAAAGATTCCTGAATTAATACAGAATGAGTCAGAGAGTGTTAGACAATTTTGCAAGCAGATAAAAATGAGAAATTAAAAGAACTCTTTATTAGAACTTTAATATTTGAAGTCAGAAATTGTGAGTTCTACTCCATGCTCTACCAATGACCTTCTATATGACCTTAGACAAGTAGATTTATCTGCTTGTCCCTGTCGCCAAAGTGTTTTTTTTTTTCCTGTCCTGACTAGCTAGCTTTGCAATTTTTCAGCCAAAACATTGTCTTTCGCTCCATATTCATAGAACCACCTAATACACTCCTGTCCAATCTTGACTGGTGCCTTTAAGTATTAGGGGAATACAAGAAAATAGAACAAAATAATTAAATAATATTAAACCCACTAATTTGGTTCACTTTAACATCCTGTAGGGAGTTATACCTTACAGTATTTCACTGTATTGTAAAGATACAGTACATATCTTTAGCAAGTGAAAGTTTCCACCCTGAGTTTTACATACAATTAAAGATCAATCTTTTCCCTAAAGAAAATGTGTAAATTAAGTGCTAGATTCACATAAAACTTTCTTTTTTTTTCTTTTTTTTCTTTTTTTCCAATTATTTCCCCTTTCTACAAAATTTTATTATACATTTGTTGGATTTCCAACAGCTTTAAATAGACTCTTGAATCCTCCGAAAGACCTCCTGTCCAAGGAACTTCATTTAAATGTTTATCCCAAAGATTTTTATGTATGTGATAAATCTGACATACTCTTAACCCACTGGACTAACTGTGCATGTGCAGTATTAATACTTAGGTAGTACAGAGTGCTTAAAGCAAGAAATGAGAAAACAATTTAAGGATATAAAGCTTGGAATGATATAGAGAACATCTCTGAACAAGGAAAAAACTAAAGTCCCTAATTTACACACAGAATAGTTTATACACTGAAGCAGACAAGAGAATTCAGTCTGTGGTCCGTTAAACAGGTAGCAGACTTCAGTGATAATAATATTAAACAAATATAACAAATTTAACAAATACATACTAAATTGACAAAGAAAAATGTTTTCAACATAGTCCTCCTTTATGTTCTAGACTAAGCAGATTATCTATGTGTCTAGATGACCGCAAAAGTTCCCTTCAGGCTCCTTGGCAGTGACTCTATTAACCTATTATAAAGCTATATGAACAATGGAATCTCTTAAAATATATCAGGTAAATGTTTGCATTTTAATTTGATGGAATCTTTAATTTATATCACATAACTTTTAAAAAGTCCTTATTATGGTAAAAGGGACAATTTCAGTTAAAGTTTTATTACTTTTCAGTAGAAGAATTTAATGTATTTCATGGTCTTATTTAAGGTCAGAAAGGAATGTGGACTGATATCCACCAAATGTTAACAGTTGTACCGCAGCCACACCTCTGTCCTTATTTTCCATGGAAGAAGGCAATTTTAAACAAAAAACGGAGAAAAAAAATTGCAAGAAGAAAACATTTCTTTAAGATGAAATTGACATACACAGTTTTTGTTATTTCTACATCATCTTCATCATTCTGAAGTTGTCATATATTTTAATACATGATTTATGGTTATATATTCATTTTCTACTCTCATTTATAATATGGTGTCACATTTTATCACAAGCACATTTAATCATCTCCTGTCTGCATATTAATGGTTATAAATATGATACCTGTGTAGACCTAGCAACCAGTGGCTGTAACCGTCTCAGAATGCAATGGTTGAATGCTTTGAAAAACACTGACAAATAGAGAAGTTCAGACATTTTTATATGTGTCTGTCCCATTTTAATAGTCAAAATAAAGTTCCACTGTTTCACTATGAACTTGATTCTTATTCCCTCTTGAAAAATCTTTTCCATGTACTTATCTGTCCTCAAAGCAATGACAATGAATAAAATTAAAACATGCATAAACTTTTCAAGAGTTAGTATATGAAAGACAAAGATAAAAGCCTATAATTTTAAAGAAGACATCAGACAGATGATGATCAGACAGAACAACTTATGTAAATATAGGATATAATTAAAACACAAATGAAACAAAGCCAGTTGTTTAAAATTTGTTGTTCAAATTATGCTATCCAATGAATGTAAGCATGTGCTTAATTTTAGAACATTTGCAAAGCACAACTGAAAATGTCTAGATATTAACATCTGTATGAAGCATATTAGTACAGCCTTTTAATTATTGAGGAAAGTAGTATGCACTATTATTTGTTCTCTGTCTTCAACTTAGACCCTTTGCAAATATGTATTTTGGAAATCTCAGTGTAAATATTTCTATCCCTGTGTTTTGGAAGAAAGCAGGTTGCAGTCCCATCAACAGTTTTGATAAGGAAAAGACAAAATAACCAATTGTGCAAGAAAACATTAACTGAAATGCATGCAAATTCACCTGGCTTATAGTACTGCAGTAAGCATGATTTTAAAGTTTGATACCATAATGATTTCTTATCAAACTTAGGCAATTTATAAAAAAAAAAAAAGTTTGAAATTATTATATTAAAGTCTACCTAGCTACATTTAGGATAACTTTTTTGAAGCTGTCAATGCCAATCATCTTCATAGACAGAGAATTCGAGCTTACAAGAACTAGGCTTGTGAGTATTTTAATTAGTACTTTTTTTTTTTTCATTGTGTGCATACTCTGTAACAGACAAGCATATGCAGCTGATAAACCAAAAATCTCATGCTGTCAGTCACATGGTACGTATGGAGCTTCCAGCAAAACAAACAGAAACCTAAATGTTTCTCAGTATGGAGAAAGAAGAAGACACTGCGTATTTGTCATAAGGCAAAGATAAAACTAATTAGATATGACATTAAAACTGCTAGATTATTATTTGTATCTTAATTTCCAAAATAGAAGCTTCCCAAAATACCTTACAAATACAAGTGCAGGAAGTGCACATTGAGAGCACACAGAAAACAGGTAAATGCATATTTGCAATTATCAAAGTTCAAAAAGTGCACAAAGTTCATCCACAAGTAGGCAAGATTTAAACTTGGCGATGCAAAAGTTCTGAGTTTACACTAAAAGAATTGTGTACTCTATGTTGAAAAGGGTCCTATAAACTTTTGTTGCATTGCTCACAATAGTTTTGTCAAAGTTTCCAGTTACCAAAATAAAACAGAATCATCAAATATCTAATACATTTGAATTGTGAAGTTATAAACAAATGAAAACAGAACCTTTAATGCGAAAGCTGGCATCTGTAACAAGCACCAATGCTACCTCTATTGTTAAGGATCATGTCAATTTGAATGCACCATAATTAAAAGGCACTTTTTTTTTTTTTTTTCTGAAAGCTTTTTACACAATTTGAAAGTGAGAGGTCATTCATGTCATTCTGTTCTTGAAGAAAAATGGAAATACTTAATTATGCACAATTCATAAATACTCATATCTATTTGTCTTTATATTACTTCTTTGGGTTTCCTCAATGTCAGCAATGTAAAGACATTCATATTCAGAATAAAGGACATAAAGACTAATCTCAGTTATATTTTTTTTCGTGTTTGCATAATGAAGGAGACTGCACATGATAAATCATATATCAGCTATTATCTCCTCTAAATATAGATTAAGTAAAACTGTCAGTTTTAGCAAATGTTGTTTGATATTAGTTAACAAGACTTGGTTTTTAAGAATCATTCTACAGTACCATTTAAGAAACATATTCCAGTTTTGGGCTGATAGAAGATAAACAACATCACCCCTAAAACCTACAAGCGTTTTTATCCATTATATCTTTTGTATACTACATTATTGCACTGTAGAATATCCTCAGGAAGAAACTAAATCTCATTCATGAGAAGTTTTGTGTTACTTTTTTTTAAGCTTATTCCATCCTTCAATTGTTAAGCCTAACTAATTTGTCATCATTCTTACATTGCTATGTAATGTGAGTTCAGTTTAAATTATTCATAATTTGACTGGATATAGATGATACTCAAATCAGCTGCAAAAATTTACTGAATTCCAGCTCTATGAACAAGCAACAACAATAGGGAGTTGTGAGGTTGTGAGAACTTTTGATGACTACATGATGAATCACAATCCCAGATCACAGTTCAGTCAGCCAAAAAAGTTGTGAACACACATTGCTTAAAAGAAACTCTCCACTTACCAAGAATCTTCTGTTGGTTTCTTATCATGGACAGATTTTATTTTCTTTTCTGCTACTTTTATTTGTTGTCTACCTAACCCTGACTAGTCCTAAAGTGTGTACACTGTCAGAGTAACCTCACTGAAATTGCCTCTTTGCTCCATATTTCCAACTGATTGACCTCCGAGGAATAATTTTTCTGAATTATTCCATCTGTCCTACTGCAAACAAAGACATATTTCACTGGAGATGTGCAAGCCTGTTTCAGAACAAAAAAAAAACCAAAACAACAACCCAACCAAGCAACAAACAAAACACAAGCTAGTAATCTATCACATGCACACTGAGTCTAAAGATGTTTGTAGTGGCCTCACCAGTTTCAGAAAAACAGCAACAGCCCCAGGCTCTTCACAGATATATAAAGAATATTATGAACTGCAGCTACTTCACCCAGACTGCAGGGAACCAATCACTATGAGCATATTGCCCTTCACTTGTACTGTGTCGTACCTATGACATAAATAAGTGTACCAGAGCACTTCTCACAAGAGAATTAGGAATGCATTTAATAAAAGTTCTTAAATTAGATCAACTCTTGAACAAAAGTTCTGTCTTTACACTGAATGGACACATGGCTATAATCTCCAATAGGGAAGGGGGTACCTCACACTATTTTTCCTAAAGAAAAGCAGACTGACACATCTCTATCACTTATAACATGACCAATCATGAGCTCAAATGAATATGAAGAATATGCAGCCATGATTTTGGTGCTGTAATTATAATATGCAGAAATATTTTGGCATCAGCATTGGACAGTGTGATTCCTGGAGGTTCAATAGGTCTAGTCCTTTGGGTAAGGCAAAAATCCAGTGTAATTCCAGTTGAAATGGTAAGTGCTAATCAGAGTGAAAAAGGTATGTAAATGTAAGTACCGGTGGAAATCAGCTGGAATCTGAATCATTTGAATCTACGAGTTTCTTAAAAATAACTGCGTGAAACAAAGGAAAAAAAAAGAAAGCTAATTCCCCACTTACAGCTACATTTGTTGACATGTGCATGCATCAGTCTGCAAGGTCAAATGAGTAAAGTTACATGAGAATACCACATCATGTTTTCATTTCTGCTGGTGTTGCCTCCTTCCACAGAAAGCATGCTACAAACTAATAAAATCAGCCGGGTAAACATTTTTTTAGCTGACTACATGCAAGGTATTTATCCATACTATGCCTTTTTACCCAAGATACCCTCACTTACCAACGACCATATAAGCATGGTTAGACCACTGCTAAAACAGCCAGTCCCAGTTTCCCTAGAAATGCATTTCCTTCAAGGTATAATGAACTACTATGAAAGCAGATATCAAATATTCCATTTCAACAGTGTGTTTTAGCTTGGTGGGTTTTTTACAGTTAGCACAATATTAATCTCCCACAAACCTTTTTTTTAGCATCGTCAACCTTACTAAGAGCTGAAAATCAACATTCCTAAAGTTTGGAAGAAAAATTAAGATCAAGATGTTATGACTGTCAGAAACAGAAAGCACAAAACATGGAAATTCATCACTACTGATAAGCATCTATTATCTAGGCCAAACACCGAGGCAGAGTGGCAATCTGGTGGTCAGTGTTGTGATAACACCAGATGTGGAGTGAGACGAGGTGTGGTCCTGGCCTTCCTATTCTGCTTATTTCAACAGTTAACTGTTCCCGGCAGAAGACAGTAAACCAATTACCTGTTCCTGGCAGAAAATAAAGGCTTAAAAGCCCATCAAGGAAGGTCTGTGCAACTCATGAGACTATTTTGATTTGCCTACAGTCCCACCCCCACATTTTACATATTAATAGAAAACTGAAATATATACTAAAAGTTGAAAAAAAAACTTAAGAAAAAATGTTATGACTAAGATAATTAAAAAAAATTAATACTGTGTAGAGAGACAGCAAACTGCAAGGAGATGCTCATATACATAGCACCTCAGGGTGGATATAACCTGATAGTTAATCATCACCTTGTACAAACAATCAAATCAGTACACCGAGTTGCTGCTATGATGCTACTAATTTCAAATGTGCAATTAAATTATATTTTTAATGCTGTAATAAGAGGTTATTAGTATGTGCAAAAAAAAAAAAGAAGACATGTTTTCATTTTGGAGATGAATCTAGAAGATTTAAAACATTAAGAGTAAGATAACAGCATAGCTCCTTTTGCAGCTAACAAATTTTTGCTGGTTTTTTTGTCGCCTTTGGTTGGTTGGTTTAGTTTGGTGGTTGGCTTGGTTTTTTTAGAAACATTTCTGTATCAGATTCTGCAGTGTGCCATTTTTATTCTTGGTCGAGGGAGAAGAGAGCTAGTTTTGTGTCAAAATTATATTTTACTGAGAAACTATTTACCCTATTTTATTGCACACAACAATTGGGAAGGAAAAAAATAATACATTTTTAAATAGTAAAGACTTGATTGACAACATAAATGTGATTTTCTCTATGACAGTTCTGTTGTAGTCCTTACAGGATCTTTATTACATAAGAAAATTTTATGTCTTTGCTAATTGGCATAAGGGTATTTCTGGATATATCTAACTGTAGTACTAAACTGAATCTTCTTGTATAACTGAGGATATTAACATTTCTTTAATGTAAAAGTAAGCAACATTATTTTAGCATTCATTTTCAGATTCTCTATTCAGAAATGCTGCTAATGCCAACAATAACAGTGTTTGCGAATAAGGAGGTACTGGTAACAGTACTCACAGGCTTAAGTGACTCACTATTTTATTTCTGACATTCTTGGTATTAAAGCAGATCTTCACAGGAAAGACAGCTGTCTTTCTCCAGATATTTTCCAATTTTGAAAACAAAAAACAATAGAACAAAAAGTCCTCCAATAAAGCAAAAAAAAAACCAACTTAGCATTTTGGACATAAACAACTTTTTAAACTTCATCCATAATTTCTCTAGTCTACTGAATGAGTATTATACATGAATAATACTGAGGTGTGAGTTTCTGCTTAAGCTGTATACCTGGAGAGGATATCCAAATTTTTATTTGTGTTAAAACATATCATATTGTGTTCCACTTTTGTTGGAGATTCACTGACACATGTCAATACATTTCAGCATGCCCGTTACCTTGAATGGTAAAATTATATTAAATAATTCACCTGCTTTATGTCCAGCTCATCATCCATTTTATGAATGATCAATACCTTGAGATACATGTAACTAAGACATAACACTACTGAAGTAAATCCTAGAGAGGCATGATATTCCAGCACCATTTTGTTATTAGTGAAGATCACAGAAGTCCTTCCTATAATTAAATTCTATACACATACTCAACATAAATGAGTCGAGATAATCACATCCAGACCTGAAGTCTCATGATCAGCCTTGTTTGTTTATAATAATCAGAGATAGGTCTGTTTAAAGGGCAATGGAGAAAAGACAATGGCCTTCTACTATACTTCAAAAAGTCCAAGGAGATCTTTGCAGTGGATAGCAAAATACTAAGTATAATACTATTAGGAAGGTATGCTATAAAGTAATAAATTTTTAAAATCTGTTCTTTAATTATTACTGTAGGTTCAAAGAAACATGTTTCAAGGACAAAGCAATGACTCTGAGCTGTAAAAGCCTGTAAATGGATCACAGTATATATATTATTTGTTTCTCAGATATTCCAAATAATCAATTACAGGAAATTAAAGTTCAAAACTGGAATGAGAAGTGTGTTTAAATAACAGATATTCCAGACCAGAACTAAAGCATAAAGAATTTAAACAATATTATTAATTTATATAGGAAAATAAACTAGTTGGTTTTTTCCTTCTGCAAAATTATGACCAGTTTACTTTTAGGATACAAATAAAAATGAAAAACAAAACACAACAAAAATAATTCCTTTAAGAAAATCTAGCCTATGCTTTGTCACACAGAAAGATGAACTTAATTGAAACTATTTTTGAGGCAAGTACAGTTAGTTTATTCCTAGAAGTGATTAAATTCCTGAACAGTACAAGACAATTTCTTCAGTGAAACCTACCTTGAGTAATTTCTTCCTAATGTCCTATATTCCATTCTACATCACCATTGTGAATGAATCTTGCCAGTTAGATAGTGGACCACTGAAAAATACGTCCTGGATATGATTCTCTAAGATACTCACAATAGTTTATTCTAGAGTATATTTTTAGCTTATTAATAAGAATATCCTGCTAGTAGATGGTATTACATGCCTTATGAAAAAAAAAAAATGCACTCTAATCACACGTATCAATACAATACCTTCTATAACAAAAGGAAAGATATGATTTTTTTTTCATTATTCTGCTCTATAAATCTTACTACTTTTATGTATTTAAAAACACATAAAAAGTCCATTGGTTGGAAGAGAACTTTAAGATCATCAAGACTATGATCTTAGAATCATTTTGGTTGGACAAGACCTTTATGATTCTCAATAATTTATTTCATTATTTGTTCCAATCTAATTCATAAGACCAGCCTCTCTTTTTCTCCTCTTTCTTATACTAGGCAATATGCTTGCTGTCTTACACTTGTTTGGACCTTTATCCATTTCCTGTTTCAAAGATAACCACTGATGACTCAAAACAGCTTCAATTCTTTCAAGCAATTTGGATTAATTTCTTCCAGAGCAGCTGGTGTGTAAGTATCTGATTTAGAAAGAAGTCTCTGTTCTGATCTTTCCCTATGTTATCAAAGTTCCTTTTCCTGTGTCACTAATGTTAGTTGCTTGAAAATTATCATAGCAGAGCTTTTAAGACTGATGCAAAAAAGATATTAAGACTCTGACCTTCTAAAAACATCAGCTATGATTTATTTTCCCTCTCATCTGAGAAGCAGATCAGCTCTTTGCTTCAATTTTCTCTTATTACTAGCATACTTAAAGAATTCTGCCTTTTATTCTTTATGTGCCTTGCTAGATGTATCAGATCTTTTGATGTTCTACTTATTTTTCAGTGCTATGTTTTTATATGTACAATCTTAGTACTTTGATTCCTTTTCTCTAGACTTTTTTTTTTTTTGATCAAGTCATTCAGGAACTCATTTAGCCAACCTGCTGCTCCACTAATCTTCCTATGCTGCCTTTGTTCTAGGATAGCCTTTGCTTTTAGTCTTAATATTTCTTCTTTAAGTAACTGAAGTCCTTCCAGAATCCCTTTTCCCCTTAGACATCAGATTTTACCTAGTGATTGTCTGAACTTACTGAAACTGTAGTTACACTTTAATCGTTATTCTTCTTTCTTTCCCCAAAATCATGTATTGGACAACTTTATTATAATTCAAGATTAGTCTATAATCTTCTAATTCTTTTGATCACCTGGTCACTTACGTCATTACATAAAATCCAAACAAATATTGTATTACACAGTGATGTTATTATCCTTTATGATAATTTTACATTTCTGTGCAATTTGCAAGTACTTGGCTATTTGTAGCAGGGTAATATATCTAATCAATAAGAATAGTCCCAGAGTGTCTCATTTATGAGAATTACAGTGGTGAATGTTCTTTATGCACAAAAACACCCAAAAGCAAGTTTCTAAGATTGACGAAACTGGGACAAGATCAAAAGCATCAGCTCTTCTTATTTCATCTTTCTCATGGAAAGGACTGTAAAGGACAAAATCACCTATAAACTATTAGCAGTGAGACACATGTACCTGAGCAGAATTGACACATTTCAGTAAGTAATTATTGTTTATTATATCATATATTCTAAATAGTAGGCACTCGATTTTTAATTGCCACCACAACCCTGTTGATTCATTCAGTAACAGCACAGAAAAACCACTGACTCCATTGATTTCCATGAACCTTATCAAATAGCTATGCTCCAGCTAGAACAAGCAAATAACATGCAAAACAATTAAAATATGCAAATATTACAGTCCATGATTATGGTAAAATTGTATTTGGGATTACCAATTTGTAATATTATTTTACTGAATTTATAAAAGTTCAGTTAAGTACTAAGTTGTTCATTACTAAATTGACAGAACTCATAACTAATGTATTTTTAATAAAGGATGCAAATGTAACACAAAGACTATATAGTACCTTCTTGGTTAAACTGCAATTTTAGTATCATGCATCCCACTTGAAATCGTAATTTTTAACAGGAAAGCCTTGGCTCTAGTGCTGCATTTCCTTCTGTGTTAACTAACACCAACATTAAAACTCAATTAGTAATGACACTAATAATCTAATTTGATCTTATTAGCATGCCCCTCTCAGCACACTAAATTACACCATCACAAATAGATACTGTACATATTGAGGAGAGGGCTATTAACTATATATTATTATTGCACAAAGAATATGGTAATGATGGTGGAAATAAAGTATGGATTCAAGCAAATTTCAATAAATTTGATGTGATATATGTATACATTCATAACATCATCTGATTTTATTTTTTTTCTTCTGCTGCATGCAGCTTTAATTTTTCTCCCCTCTTTTTAGCACATTTAAGCATAGTTTTATCAGGTCAAAATTAATAATAAAATAATCCTCAGAATAAAATAATTGCTGTTTTAATAAACTCTTATATAGGAAACTCATCAGTAAAATTTACATCCCAAATGCTAGGTAATTACAACACTTCTCTAAGAATAGCCTGATAAGTATGTATAGTGTACTAAACAACTATCAATCCAGTATGAAAATGAGAATGTAATAATTTTTTAAATAATAATACTCAACTACCTCTCAGAAAAGGAAGAAACCTCCCTGTTACCAGTATTATACTCCTCTTGAAGCAGAATCAGAAATACTGCTTATGACTCAACCATAACCCCTCCTCTCACTTTCTTAAGGAAAACTAGTACCATGCACTTCAGTATGCAGAGTGGTACTGAAAGCGTTAGCAAAACACTAAAGAAAAGGTAGATGCTAAAAAGTTTGCAATGCATCACAGTTAACTGTAGTATGAGAACTAGTGACTTGGATTATTTGGATTAAAAATGTTAATATCATAGCAACTAGAATAGTAATAATTATTAGACTGCTAAATATTAAGTTAGACTACAAAAATATTATCCTATCTGTGCATACACAGCCTACACAAATTGCATGGCGTATTCTGTATGATATCCGGCCTTTGACTGCCATTGTACCTTAGACACAGCAATTCACTAGAATTCAGGTTACTCTGCAGGGTTCTAGTAAGTTCACTTGGTCAGCTGGAGAGGAAGAGGGTTCAAGGAGCCATGCTGAAATTCTAGATTTGGGGTCATAGACTGATTGTACAAGATCAATGCTTGCTCTGTGGAACTTGAATGTGAATTTTTGTATTTCCTACTGTGCTGCTGTCTGAAAGATAATGCATACAGTTGTGCTTAGAAGAAGGTTCCGCTGATAGTGAGGTCAAAAATGCAGAGAGCAAAAATTTCAGAAATCAGGGATTAAGACTCAAATCTTCTGAAATGCAGGCACATAACTCTGCAGAAGAAGAAAAAGCAGAAGAGGCTCTTTTACTGATTCTGAGAGCTGATACTCCACAAACACATTAGAGTTGTAAGTTAACAGGGACGTTAATAACTCTTGGTTTGTTTTATTTTTTTTGGTTTTTTTTTCTTTAGAGACTAGAAGGTATGTAGCAAAAGAGGTAATAAAAACCAGAATTACATTTTGTGTAAAGTATATAGGTTTTGCGCAAATAATTGGGTCATCATCTTGCCTTCAAAAAATTCTCATATGATACTTTCTAAGTTCAAAATAAAATTTTCCCAAGCTGCATTCAGTCTATGTGTCTCTAATATAAAAATTATATTAGATTAATGACTAGATCACTGAACTTTTAAAGACTTACCTTTTCAAAGTTGAGATTCCCTAATAAAAGCTATTTCAGATGTATGTACATATACGCATCTTTAAAAAAAAAAAATATAATGGTTATTCTCTGTGGTTAACCTTCATCAAAACAGACAACATAAAAATCTGCAGATCCAAATAAAGAGTGAAACAAAGTAATAATGTTGACTAGTAAAATGGGAAAAAAGGATAGGCTAGATCTTCAGGAATATAAACCACCACTTGGCTTCCACCAAACGAAGCCAGTTAACACAGTTAAGAATCTATATTAGTGATTGGAGAGAAAATACATCAGGTAGCACATTGGAAGTTTTTCTTATTCTACTCCAACAAATACTGACAAATAGCTAATTAACTAGTTACAGATCTCTTCAATAACAGGTACTAAAATGGCCTTTATCTAGAGAAGTAAAGGCAACTAATAATTATTGCAAAGCAACCAGTTTCAATTTTCAGAATCTAAAATAAATTACCACCTAGTACCAGAATGAATATTGTGCCTTCATCAGCAATGCTAATGCTACTAAGGAAAAGAGAGTTCAGAAACACACTAGAGAAAAGAAGGTGTCAAGTTCTAAGTGTAAGAATTAACTCATAATCAAAGGCTTAGAGACAATAAAATCTATGTTTGAAGAAGGGAAATTCAGGCACCAGAAACTTGGGATGATTAACACTTGTAAACACAGTTTTAATTATATGATAATGTACCCAAACTCTTCTTGGTCTTGTCAGAAAACCAGAAAACCAGAAACTCAGGCTCAGGAGGTTAAGATTAAGTATTTGGAAAACAACCAGCCAACAATAAGAAAGAAAAAAAACACCATAGCAAAACCCAAACCACAGATTCACTAAGAGACTCATGTAGCCTTGGGCTAGGTTGCCCGTTCAGGTAGTGGAATCTCTATTCACAGAGGCTTCCAAACTTTTGCTAGACAAAGCTGTGGGCCTTACCTATCAGTAGACTAATAATAATTCTTTTTCAAGTGGAAAGGTGGCCTTGATTACCTGTGAGACCCTAATCCAAGTAACTCTTCTATGTTTCTATGACAAAGTTACTCATTTTCTCACAAGAACTGAGAATTTTTTCTCACAAGCACTCATGTACCACTGACATGTGCCAACAGTACTTCAACAATTTCAAGCAGATCCAACTGAAGTGATGCATTTGAGAAAACTTAGAAGCAGATTTAATTAGAAATGGACAAATACAAAGCATCTTATACCTTAAAGACAAATACAAGATCCTAATAGAAAAGTGTTGGGGTGAGAGAAGGGAGACTATACAGGAACCTGAGAATTTAACACTAACAGTCTTCTTATAAAGCAAGACTATAACATTGAGGTTGTTTTGTGCTGAATCTTACACGTCTAGCCACAGACTTTACTAAATCCAAATATTTTAGGGGAAAAAAAAAAAAGCAACCTTCATGCTTTCCAACTAGGAAGTGCCCTCTGTCTTTACATGGACTACTTGCTGAAATGCTTTACAACTGAGTGGTTCAGTTCAATCAATGTTGGTAAATTATGTACTCACAGCATAAGCTTTCAAAGATGATGCATCTGGACTAGAGCTACATTTTGAGGATAGTGTAGGCAACTTAAGAGGGAATTTTTTGAGTTATATTGAGTTGCCAATGGATAATATCTTAAAGTGAAATGGGGACAGATATAAATAGAGGAATGTTATCCTCAGATATGTGGTCCCTTTAATGCACTTACCATGTTGAACTACAGGTGAGAGCATTACTTCCAACAATAAATTGTGGAGCGTAACTCAGGGAAAGATCTGCCAATGCTCGAAATTCACATATAATAATCCCTGCTCCACAGTTGCTGCTGAAGGGAGAATGTAATCTATTAGACTTTAAAAGACATTTAATGGGATCTTTTAAAGAAAGCCAGTTTCTTTTTTCTTCTTGTACATTCTATTGTATTATCTAATGCAAAATGAATGGATTGCCTGAAATCTGTTACTTGCTTGAACTCTACTTTTCTAAATTTTATTGATGACTTCATTGCTGTTTTTAAATTTAAAGTTGTTATAATACTATAACATGATGGGAAAGATTGATGTTCATATTGAGTGCTAATCACGTGTCTGCTTCTTTGGAGGATTATTCCTACAGAACACTTAAACACTTGTTCTATTTCTCTGGACTATAGTACCAATTGGTGAAATATTTGAAATATATGCACTTCACCAACATTAGGACTCCTCAACTATCTTTTTTGTTCTTACCCTCAGGAAACCAGTGCTTCAACATCTTTGTTGGGGACATGGACAGTGGGATTAATGTAGTTTACATGCTGAACAAAGAGATGCCATCCAGAGGAACCTATACGAGCTTGAGAAAAGGGCATATGTGAACCTTATGATGTTCAACAATGCCAAGTGCAAGGTCCTGCAGATGGATCAGAGCACCCCCTGGTAGCAGTACAGGCTGGGTGATGATGTGACTGAGAGCAGCCCTAAAGAGGATGAGTTGGGAATACTGGTGGATGAAAAGCTGAATATTAGCCAGTAATGTATGCTTGCAGCCCAGAAGGCAAACCATATGCTGAGCCACAACAAAAACAGCAAAACCAGCTGTATCAAGGCAGTCATTTCTCACCTTCTACTCCTCTCTGGTGAGATTGCACCTATACTGCTGTGTCCAGCTCTGGAGCTCTCAGTACAAGGAGGACATGGAACTATTGGATCAAGTCCAGAGGAAGGCCACAAAGCTGATCGGAGGGTTGGAACACCTGTCCTACAAGGACAGTCTGAGAGCATTGAGGTTGTTCAGTCTTGAGTAGAGAAGGCTCTGGAGAGACTGTATTGTGGTCTTACAATACATAAATAAGGCCTAAAGGAAAAGTGGAGAGGAACTTTTTTACAAGAGCTTGTATACAGGCTGCCCAGAGATGCTGTGGATGTCCCATTCCTGAAAGCCTTCAAAGCCAGGTAGGATGACAGCAACCCGGTCTCTTCCCCTGGCAGGGGGGATGGAAGTATATGACCCTTAAAGTCTTTTCCAACCCTACCAAACCATTTTATAATACTTGTCATGTTACTATGCATTTTCTCTAGATCTATTTTTGCTTATACTTTTACCTGCTAATTGTTTCAGAGACTCTCTGGGTCAAGCACAGCTGGTTCCATGAAGCTCTGATTTTTCATTTACTGAAGAAACTGGTTTGTTCTTAGGGATCTGGGGGTGCTGGTTAACAGCAGGCTCAATAGAAGTCAGCAGCATACCCTGGCAGCCAAGAGGATACATCATAATCCTGGAGTGTATGAAATACAGCATAACCAGATGTTAAAAAGAGGTGATTAACCTTCGATATTCAGTGTTGGTGCAGTCTCACCTTGAGTACTGTGTGTAGTTCTGGGCCCCAAAAAACTGATGAAAGGAATGTAAGGAATGTCCTATGAGGAACAGCAAAGGAGTTTGGGCTTGTGTAGTTTGGAGAAAAGGAGGTTAAAGGGTGACCTCATTGCTCTCTACAGCTTCCTAAGGCAGGAAAGTGGAGAGGGAGGTGCTGGTCTCCCTGATTTCCAGTGATACAATGGATGGAAATGGTTCAAAGCTGTGCAAGGGTATGTTCAAAAGTGGATGTTAGAAAGTGTTTCTTTACTGAGAAGGTGGTAAACCACTGGAACAGACTCCCTAGGAAGGTGGTTGATAACCCAAGGGTATCAGTGTTTATGAGCCAGTTGGGCAATGCCCTTAATAACATGCTTTAACTTCTGGTCAGTCTTGAAGTGGTTAAGCAGTTGGACTAGATCATCATTGTAGGTCCATTCCAACTGAAACAACCAGTTCTATTTGCAATCATGTCTAATGGATACTGTCACTATCTATGAAAAGAGGATTTAGGAATAAAAGATCTAAATCTCTAAACCATTTGTGAATTATAAATAAAGTATAATACATTAAATAAATTGTTATTCCAAATCCCACTGACCATGCAGACAAGTAAATTCATGTTTGCTCTAAAGTAAAATATAACCCCCAAATAAGTCACTTAGGTTAGTGAACACTGGAACAGATGTGCAGAGCATTCTTGTAAATGTAGCATTCATCTAAATGCACAGATAAAAACATGTAAAATATATACCAATGTCAGATTTAGAATATTTTATTTCAGCCATAATGTATTATTAAAAAAAAGAAACAAGAAACATTTTGTATTAAGCACTTATCTCCAACTTTCCCATCCCTTTACTGCATTAGTAACAATGCATTAAAAACAAAATGAAAACAAAGAAGTCAGCACTTGGAGGACATTGTATCAATGCAATAGATTAAGATTTAATAATATAAGTTTATATTTAAAAATATAAACTGTCATTACAGAGGGTTTTATGAGTGCCTGAAGGACATAGGATTGTTTAGTCTAGAGAAGTTAAGGCTGAGAGGACACCTTATTGCTCTCCACAACTAATCAAAAGGAGGTTGTAGTGAGGTGGGTGTTACAGAATCACAGACAGGGGTTAGAAGGGACCTAGAAGATCATTTAGTCCAACTCCCCTGCCAGAACAGGATCATCTAGGCTAAGTCACTGAGGAACACATCCAGGCAGGTCTTTTGATGTCTCCAGAGATAGAGACTCCACAACCTCCCTGGGCAGCCTGTTCTAGAGCTCTGTCACCCTCACTGTGAAAAAGTTTTACTGTGTGTTTACCCTAAACCTCTTGTGCTCCAACTTACTCGCCCTGCTTCTTGTGCTGTCATTGGATGACACTGAGGAGTCTAGATCCATCCTCCCTACACTCTCCTTTAACATATTTATAGACATTAATGAGGTCCCCCCTGAGTCTCCTCCAGGCTAAAGAGCCCCAGCTTTCTCAGCCTCTCCTCATAAGTGAGATGCTCCACTCCATTTTTGGTCTCTTCTCCCAAGTAAACAGTGATAGGTTGAAAGGAAATAGGCTTAATTTGGGCCAGGGGAGGTTTAGATTAGATATCAGGAAAAATTTATTTACTGAGAGAGTGATGAGGCATTGGAATAGGCTGCCCAGGGAGACAGCAGATTCTTCATTCCTGGAGTTGTTCAAATGTCATGTGGATGTGGCACTTCAGGACATGATATAGTGTCATGATAATGTTTAGTAGATGGACTTAATGTTTAAGATCATTTCCAACTTTAATGATTCCTAGATTCTATATCCTCTTAGTTTAAAACCATTACCCTTTGTCCTATGCAACAGGCCCTACAAAAAAGTCTGTCCCCATATTTCTTATAAGCCCGTTTAATTACTGAAAAGCCACAATAATGTCTCCCCAGAGCCTTCTCTTCTCCAGACTGAACAACCTCAATGCTCTCAGACTGTCCTTGTAGGACAGATAAGGCTATCTTATTTACCTAAAATTACCTTGTAATTCCAAAGGGTTATTTCCAACTGTAAACTATGGCATAATATTTCTGTAAAAAAATGTGTTAGTCTATCTGCAATAGAAGAACTAAATTAGGCATTTGTGTCCAAATACTTTCATTTGCATTACAATACATTCACTGAATGAAAGCAGAGTTAGTGTCAAAGAACAAGAAAAAAAGCACTAAGTTTTTCTTTACTGGTTTGGGAGCCATTTCTCAAAAATCTGAGTAATTGCAAAATGGAAACTCTTGTGGGTATGTGACAAAGAAAGACTATGAGCGTGTTTTACTTTAAACACAGCTAAAAAATAGTCTAATTCTGATCAGTAAAAGAGAAGGTTCCACTTTCTTGTCCACTCTGAAGAAATGATAAAAAAATTTGTGTCCAAAGTGTTTTTCCAAACATTTCACTATGATGCATAAGTCTACCTCTTAAATGGTTCTGTCAATATATAGAGAAGTGAACCATTAAAAAAAAAAAAATCTCTATTTGTGATTTAGTGCCTCACTGTTTTATAATCCAGTAAAAATGTATCAGTAATTCCACTGGCATTTTTAACAATCAAAGCTGTATATAATTACATCAGCTTTAAAATTAAATAGCACTTCAACTGGTATGGACTGATAGAAAAGGTAAAATCTTAAGTGATAAAATAGAGGGTAACTTGACCTTTGTACAAAAGCTGGATTTCACTTTAGTCTAATTATATTGCAAATAATCTCTATTCTAGGTAATTTACTTTAAAAACATGAGAATAGGATGTTTCATCTGAGTGCATGTTGAAACTACATAAATAAAATTTACATTAAGATCTATCTAAAAGGGCCCAGTACCAGGCCATTTAGCTGTATTCATGATGAAGCTAACTGACTCAAAGCAAACTGATCTTACATCATTTAGGCTATCCTGGACAACTTGACATGAGGGCCACCTGATATTGGTCTAATCATGACTTCATTTGTAGTCTCTTACAGCATTAAGCTGCTTTTTAAGCTTATGCTTATTAATTCTATACATAAAAATGAGTTCTGCCAATTTCCTGATTTTCCTCTCACCTGCTAAGTAATAATCACATTGCATAAGATTTCCTATTAAAAAAAAATTCTTCTAGGTGTTCAGACTTTAGAGCTGATTTTAGCACAGGGAAATGTTAATAGATTCTCATCAGCTTCTTCAGCAACTTCAGTATTACAAAGTCATGTTGCTTCTTTCATTCTTTATTTGAAATTTCTACAAATATTTTGTTGTCTTCCTGGGAAAATGCTATAGATTTTACTGAAGCTAAACCCAGTAGAATTCTATATAGCTTTAATGACTAGATTTAAAACATTCCTTACTGACAGAAGTTTTAGAAGAACTAAAGTTAAAGACATCTATATTTCACTTGGAATTGCTGGTACTTCTTGAAGTACCAACCAACCATCACAAAACAAAACCAACATTGTAAGACACATACATTCTACATTTTACCCACATATGCACAATTAGGCAATTTTCTGAAGGGGAAAGGAAGGCTCACTAACCCCACTGTTGAAAGTATTTGCGAATGAAGGCAAGAATAACTGCTTCAGAACAGGGTAAAACAAACAAACCAACCCACACACTGAGGAAACCTAAAGGGCTTGTGGCTTGTGTTCTTACAAGTTACCCAACAAAACAGTTACTAGTTGATGCCTGTGTAGGTTTTATTATGTTTATATAGATGACTAATGTATTCAAAGCAAGTTAATGGCCCAATAATATAATACATGCTTACAATGGACTTGATTTATTTTCTTCACAGTGATCAGCATCAAAATACAGCACTAGAATTTCTGTGAACATTCCTCTTAATACATGCATTTCTCAGATTAGGCATACAAAAAACAACTAGCTTAAAGCTTTGTATTCAGATAGATACCAACCATGAAAGTGAGACAATTCTCAATCAATGCAGGGCTAAAATACTAGACACTTTCCATGAACAAGATATTAGTGATTTACAGTCATTTTACTTAAATATCGAATCTCATAATTCAGTATGAGCTACAGAAGGACTTAAGAAGGTCCTTACATTTCTCAAAATAGTAGTTTATTTTTTCAGATCATAATAGACTATTGTTTTTGAGCAGGCAACTTAATAGTGAAAAGCTTCTGAAAAATCTTCAACAGTGTCAAATATTTTTTCTGCCTTCATTCTTCTCCATATTCAGCTACATATCTGGAACTTAGCTATTACAATACTTAACTAATTTCAAATACTAACTTCAACAACACCTGCTTCATAGCTAGATCTGTACTCAGCCTCTAAGGAGGGCCAAGAGCTGGGAATAAGACATGTCTGACAATAGGCTGAACAGATTTGAATGGAGAGAAAGCAAAAAAAAGTGCTGCAAATTATGTGTCTGAACCTTTTACTTCTGACACTTCCATTTAAAAGTGAAGTGAGATAGGAATCAAGTACAAATGCACTGCTAAAAATCTCAAGTTTGACATGTATGTACAGTTTTATTTAAGGAACAGAGCAAGATTGCTTTTTTACTTTTCTAACACAACTGTCAAGATCATAGGAGAAGTAGCAGTAATATGTTGATTTTGTACCTCTACCGTATCATGTGGTTATAAGCACATACCTTCCCCACCAGATTCATGGTTACAGCAATTGCAAGGTTTGCTCCTAATCAATTCAAACCCTCAAATCCATTTGACAGGAGACTGCTGTAAAAACCATGTTATAGACATTTGGTAAACTGACAACAGAGAGCAGCCAGGTATCCACACAGTTCTTCACACTCACTTCATCATCTCCCCACCTCACTCTCCCACATCAAGCACGACAGAAGAGAGAACAGAAAGAATAAAAGCATGAAAATCATGTGTTAAGATAAATACAACTTAATAGCAGAACACAAAGCTGGCAAAGTCCAGTCCAGTAGGTTAAATCTGAGTAACTGTCAGATCTGTCCCATTGGAAAGATAGGACATTGAGAAACCTATTTGCCACTATATGTGAAGCTAATTAGTGACAGAGACCACAGGAAGGCATATAATGAACAGAAAGAAAAAAAAAGAATATATAAAAAAAAGCACATAAAGGATTTCACCACTTTTAACAACATATCTGTATTGGGTCTCATTGAGCTGAATTTAATTTTCCCTAGAGCAGCCCTCTCGGAGCTGTGCTTTGCATTGAGAGCTAGAAAGGTGTTGATAACATATCCATGTTGTGGCTACTGCTGAGTAGGGCTCACACAGCACCAAGGCTATTTTTCCAACATTTACCCCCCACAAAGAGGGATGGGGTGGACAAAATTTTCGGGAGGGGACAACAGTGACAGTTGACCAAAACTGATCACAGTGATATTCCATACCATATGACATCATCTTAATATAGAAGCTGGGAAACATTTTGTTCCTGCCCAGTCATTTCCAAGTTGTTAAAAGATACTTAGTTTCTGGGGTTACTTTGTCAGAGAAGGTAAGATGAAACCAATTAAAAAAAAATATATACAATGAGTTTGAACCAGAGGCCAACTCAGCCATGCAGCGATAAAAACAGCAGCAGTCTTTCCCAGTGTCTGACAGGCTTCATTTGTCTCAAAATAGGTTCTGCCATGTCACATGGTCATGCTTTCCCATCATCCCTTTGCGGTGTTGCAGACACTCCTTTGTGTGCTGCCAAAGAAGTATGTAAAGTGAGCAAAAATGCCAAGAGATTTTCAAATGAATATGACTTTTAGGAGAATCTGTAAGTCAAGGACCTCAAGCAAGCGTCGATTCCTCTCTTTCTGCCAAGAGCTGTCACTTCCTTGGTAAGTTAAATTTGTCACAAGAAAAGAGAATTTCACCATAGTCTGTTTAAATAACTTAGGGAGTAGAATCTTTTCCCAGGTGCTTTTTCCACACAAAGCAAATGTATCAATCATTTTATTCTCTGAAATAACAATTTATTATCCATGCAGGAGGCCTTAGATTCAATCTGCACACTGTTCCAAGTGTCGTGTCAGATACTAAAATCTGTCATCAGTCTTTATCAAGGAAATAATTCTGTTCTTGTCATCAGTTTTTATTAATAAGACTATTTATTACTTCAATAATTAATTATGACAAGTAGTCTGCCATTTGGATAATGAATAAATATTGATAAATTGCATGGCTAGTACATTGTTTCTGTATAACTAGCTTTGAAAGTGTTAAGACCAAAATGGTACTAAACCAAATAATTCTAAATTAGATATCACACAACTAGAACTGAACACATAATCAGTTAAAATAGTGTCTTTCAGATTACAAAACATGAAGAGTGGTGGTGGTGTTCAGATCTGGACATCTTAAAATGGCCTATTTTTGAAGCTAATACAATAATTTAGATGCTATATTGAAAATATTTTCAAAAATCACAATTCATTTAAAGAAGTTTCATGGCAAGTACTTGAATGCTATTGCATTCCAAGAATAAATCAAACAGAAGACCTAATTTGCTTCTCCATCCTCTGCTGTATAAAACCTCACTTCTCTGTTGAGAAGAGATCTGGAGCTACTCTGGGTAACTACATCTGAGCATCACATGAACCCAGCTTATATCTCTCTTGTCTCAGGCAGTAAATAACCATGAACAATATGGACCCTCCCCTGCTCCCTGTGAGGTCAAGCAGATTACCTGAGCAGGGTCAAGCAGCTGACTTCAGAGAAAAAAATACTGACCCTAGGGTTACATATTAACTGAGTTTATCTGTATTATCCATAACAAAAACATGCCAGGAAGGCACTTGATAAATTAGATCCTGTTAGGAAAGATGCAGGGTATAGGTTTAAATCAGACCCCCAAACTGGTTATTTCCCAAATATCTACATGCCGCTCTTTATCAGCCACAAGAAACAGTCTTCAATACAGAAGATGTTCTGGACCATTAATAGCATCCTTACACATGATTTCCTGCCCTCTGTTTCTGTTACGTGAAATCAGAAGGCAGACAACCACTGATGATAATTTCAGAATGAAATCTTCTCTTTGACATGCTTATGTTATCTTCTCAGATAAAAAGCATATGCCATACCAAAAGTATAGCAATCAAATGGAAAATCATTCCCTTATTGGAGAATTCTGACTTCTTTGGTGGTTTTGTACAACCTTTTTCTCAGATCTCTGTACTTTAAAGATGTGTAACAGTCAGAAAGGCTAGAAGCAACAAGGATGTTTGTAGATTCATAAGTTAAAGGATGGCTTGAACAAGTTGGGTTTATTCTAAGGAAAAATATTGATAATTTTCAAATACAAAGAGAAACTCCTGCAACAAGAAAGAAACTGAAATGAGAGATTTTATTTAAGAAAGCTACTATTTTATTTAACTATCAAGATTAAGAAATATAGGAAATGATAATGCACATTCCTTTGGAGCATTTCTAGCCCCCATAAAGGGAGATCTTTTAATGGAGTCATATTCAAACTTCAGGAATGACACTAAGCACAGGTAAGTATACCTTTGGGCAAAAGATACACCAAGGAAACTTTTAAGGTTTTAATAAGTTAAGAGAGAAGAAAGAGCTGTTAAGAGAGAAGAAAGAGAATGAGATTTCACAGTGTGCTGGCTAAAATGCAATGCTATAAATACAGAACTATTATACAATCAAAATAACATAACCTTTTAATGTAACAATTAAATTTATTAAAATAAAATAACCATGCAAATTAAGGCTATGTATTTTCTAAGACAACTTTCCCAGACCATACATAAATTGTTCTATACTGAGACTCTGAGAACAACAATACATAAATATTTTCAAATTTGTGCAGGTGACACATGAAAATAATTTGCTTTCATAAAAGGCAGACTATGAAAAAGTTCTAAGTCTATTCAAAAGTGTCAGTATTTTGAATTTTGTTAGAGAGTAATAACATTCTAAAACTTTCTTCTCATGTTTTTGGAAAGTTTTTTACCTGTGGTCTCAGTTTATGGAATTGCATGCAGCCCCTTTCTAATAGCTCTTCAGTATCACAGAATCACAGAATGTTAGGGGTTGGAGGGGACCTAGAAGATCTCTAGTCCAACTCCCCTGCCAGAGCAGGATCACCTAGACCAAGATACCCAGAAACAGATCCAGGCGGGTCTGAAGTGTCTCCAGAGATGGAGACTCCACAACCCCCCTGGGCAGTCCGTTCCAGAGCTCTGTCACCCTCACTGTGAAAAAGTTTTACTGTGTGTTTACCCTAAACCTCTTGTGCTCCAACTTACCCATTGCCTCTTGTCCTGTCATTGGATAACACTGAGAAGAGTCTGGCTCCATCGTCTCTACGCTCACCCTTAACATATTTATAGACATTGATGAGGTTCCCCCCCACTGTCTCCTCTTCTTCAGGCTAAAGAGCCCCAGCTCTCTCAGACTCTCCTCATATGGGAGATGTTCCACTCCCTTCAGCATCTTGGTAGCCCTGTGTTGGACTCTCTCCAGTAGCTATCTGTCTTTTCTGAATTGGGGTGCCCAAAACTGGACACAGTACTCACAGTGGGGTCTCACCAGTGCAGAGTAGAGGGGGAGGAGAACCTCCCTTGACCTACTGGCCACACTTCTCCTAATGCATC
>JAOEGS010007310.1:0-28747 GCA_025447755.1 Corythornis vintsioides | reverse complement strand
AAAGAAGAGCTCTGTGGAGATCAACAAAACTCATCAGAAATCATATGGAACTGACTTACCAGTATGACTTCCAGTGCTGGCAGTATGCCCATGTTGGACAGGGTTTTGAAAAACGCATCTCTGTTTTGTGGCTGCAGTGTTTGAGAGAATGCACAGAACTCTTTCAGAAAATTTACCTAACAAACAGGAATCATATACTCATTAGTATGAAAAAAAAAAGACAAAAGATGCATCTATAACTTTATATTAGCTGTCCCTTTCATGCTTATTTTACAGTTTTCTTACCAATTCCTGTCTTTTTTCCTCATCTGTGGCTTCGTCTGTTAGTTGTGCAAACAAGTCTGTCAGAAATTTTTCATCTTCCTACAAAGGCAAAACAATACCAGTTGTTTGCTTAGAATATCAAAAGGCATCTTAAGTGTAACAGAAAGTTCTTCTAAACCATGCCTCCTACAATCAAGAGAACATATGCTTGTGGATTGTAGCTTATCATACCAAGTACCAACATTTTCATGTCATCTTCAAACAAATTAAAGTGAATCTTTTCGGCTTTTATCATGTTCAACACCACACCCCAACACTTCATTCTCAGTTGGGATGCACCTTGCAGTGCCTTTTGGCTGCCCTTTTCCTATTTCCCACTGCCATAGTCAGCACTTCGGCTGTGGCTTCTCCACCCACTGTCACACACAAGCCTGTCCCGCTAAACTGAGCTGCACCACCAGCTGCTGACACGTGTACAAGCCTCATCTCCCACTCAGCTCCACACACACTGGGCATGTTCACAGATCTCTGCACAACCACAGCCACAACAAAGAGCTGCAGGACTGAGGGGAGATGCTTTCCCCTCAGTGTTGTGAAAAGGGTGAATTCTAGAAACCAAATAAGACCAAACAACAAACACACAAACCATTTATTTCTATTATGTGCAGCATTTGATGGGCTTTCTGGCCAGCAGCAATCAAAAACCATTCCCTTATTTTTAGGCTGCTGTACCTTGGCAAAAACACCACCAGCCAGCACATTACACGTGTGTGTTTAGACTCGAAAGCAGCAGCAATCCTTAGCTCCCCATAACCTTTACAGTTGTACAACTAGAAGATTTATTAAAACAGAAATAAATCTTCCTCTATCCTTTCCCCAATATTACACAGTAATAGGACAGCACTTGCTTGAAATAAATACTTGTATACCAGATAGAAATAGAAATGTTTACAGCTTGTGGAGTCAGTAACACCATGTGCAATATCCCTCCACTTCAAACGCAGGGCTAGGAACCCAAGTTGCCTTGCTTATGTTAACACAGCACAAAGCAGAAACATGAAAGTACTTCAGCTACACCCATAAACTTGTATTGCAAATCACCCAGACAGCACCCAGGCTGATCCTGCAGCCTTGCTGAGCACGAGTGCTCAGTCTCAGCAGCACAGCAGGTCAGCTCAGCTCTAACACTGGCACAGCCCAACCAAGGATCTCTGCACGGACAGAACAAACTCAAAATACCTTTGTGTGACCTCCTGCCCTGTCAGACATTTCATTGCATTAGAAGGTAAACCTTATTTAGGATGTCAGGCTGCCTCTTGTTGGATGCTGTGATGCTAGATTAACCCAGTGGTCTGGTAATAAAGAATGATTTCTGGACAATTTCAGGTGACATTTTGATGACTGCTTGAAAATCAAAACTAAAAGAGACAGAAGCTACTTGCAGTTGACTAAAATTCACTCTGGATAAACAAGCACTAGAACTGGAAAGTTTGCATTTCACATTTCAACAGTCAAGCATCTTCTAAACAAACATTAAGGTCTTTGATTTTAAGAAACAGAACTTAAGCTGTGAGGAAAGAATACAAGGCAGTTGGCCACCTGCTATCCAGGTGTATATGGCTTGGTAAGTTTTCCAGTAGTTAACCCTTTAGACACTACAGGTAACTGGATCTGTTCCTGGG
Source organism: Corythornis vintsioides (assembly GCA_025447755.1). Taxonomy (NCBI): domain Eukaryota; kingdom Metazoa; phylum Chordata; class Aves; order Coraciiformes; family Alcedinidae; genus Corythornis; species Corythornis vintsioides. Next base: position 26,801 of record JAOEGS010007310.1, on the reverse strand, counting down.
TGCCTTGGTCTAGGTGCCCCTGCTCTGGCAGGGGGGTTGCACTAGATGATCTTCTGGGTCCCTTCCAGCCCCTGACACTCTGGGATGCTGTGAATCTGTGAACAACCATACTTGTTTATGGAAATAAAAAGACAGCACAAAACCAAAAATACCCCATAAACCCCAGTTCTTTTTAAGAAAATTGCAAGTTATTCCCCATGATTAGCAGTGCATTTAAGAATTGGTTTGCTTTCATTGCCTTTTTTTTGCTATTTTGATCAAGATGTAAAACTACTCTTATCTATCAAAACTACTGAGAAGTTTAGGGTTGAAGGTTTATCCCTACCTCAAAAATCTAACCCTCACTTCCACTCTCACAGTGAACTGAACTTTTCACCTCTGTAATACCTGGCACTAAGTGCAAGTCAGTCCCACAGAGATCCCTCCAAATGATTACAGTGTGTGGTGGTGCAGAAATAGCTATTTCAGCATTTAAACATGACTACTGTACTTCTCCAGAAAAAAGATACACAATTCAGAATTAGCTCACCCCATTTCTGGGCTTGCAAACACTTGCAGAGGGAACCTCCTAACACTGAGAAGTAATGAAGACTCAAATGCTGACGAAGTTTTGCAGAAGTTTGATATTTAACCACATTTCAGCCTTGCACATATATAGTATAGTACAGCACTTTACAATATTGAACCATTTCCCACACCATGTCCTCTCCCAAACTCCACTAAATGCAGTGTATTTTTAAATTAATAGGATTGTCTGAAACCTCAGGGCCTCAGAACAACTGTGATTATTTAAAATCAGATTAATTACAGATGCAAGTGTAATTAAACTCCTACATGGGTATCAAGGAGTAAATGACAATTCTAAGAAAATAAAATTAATCTGTTACTAACTCTGCAACTACATCTTAGTTTTGAAATGCAATGTTATTGATGGGAAAAACCCCAACCCTCTCACATATATAGAAAAACTGTGATTGCAATGAACACTCTAAATACTAGATTGTCTCAAGCTGTAAAATTACTGACTAGGGCAGCACATCTACAGATATGTTCCTAAAAACACTACCAGAATCTATGGAAATAAATGCACAGCCTGAAAGCAGAGCTCCCATACTGTAGAAGCTACAAAGCACCAACACCACAAGACAGAATTACACAGGCAGAAATGTTTTCCATTTTAATTCCAACTTGCCAACCCCCCCCCCCCCCCCCCCCCCCCCCTCCCCCCCCCCCCCCCCCCCCCCCCCACCTGTCTGTGGAGTAAACACAGAGCATATGCATCGTTTTTAGCAGTATCTGGCCCCTTCATGCACACAAGAAAGTATTGAAATGCTTTTGGATGGATCTTAGATGCTGTTAAGGTCACAACTGTTTTCCAAGAAAGAAGTGCAAATGCCCATGTAAAATCCAGCTATTTTCCCCATGCACAGAAATCACTAGATGTGCAATACCTAAACCACGCACAAACCACTCAGAATATTCATTTGTGCTTTAACAAGATCTAAGTAGATGCCAGGATTTAACACCTTTCAGAGTTCATGAAGATAAAACTAAGCCAAGACATCTACTCAATCATTTTTCACTTTAAAAGCAAGAAAACCCCTCAAGTAGGATCACAAAAGAAGACAGTATTTACATTGACAATTCAGCTTTCAAAGCAGCCATCCTTCTCCCAAAAGGCACTGAAAAAAACATTTTTCAAAAGCCAGCCCCTCTTAAATATTCTTCAAAAGCCTGCCCCTGTTAAATATTAACTTTCAATTATCAGGCACTCCATGTGTAAGATTACTTCTAAATGATGAAAAATATCCATTTCTCCAAGATCCAAGAAAACTCAATGAAATCTAAGCTGGAAAAATTGTACTTTCCATCCTATTTTCCATGTCTGCACTCAGGCAGAATACTTCAGCCCAGAAAGTGAATGTTTCATGAAATACTGCCAGCAAACAGTCAATTACAGCTTCAAACAAACCTTCCTTCTGCTCCCACACCAGATCATGTCAGTTAAAGTGTTTCCCTCTACCTCAGTCTGCCTTCCCACAGCTGCTTTCTCTTGCTCTCAGTGAACTATTTCCTCTGGAGACAACACCCTGGAAGAGCAGCAGGATTCACTTCATCACACTTGGCATTTCTGTACTCCGTGAAAATCGTTTTTTTACAATGAAAAAGACAACCTCAGAAATCACTGCCGTGAACCACTTGCAAACTTCTCACTGTTTCCCCCAGTAAGTGGCATCCTTTGCATCATTTTACACTTCATTGGTAGCTGAGCTTTGCTGAAAGTGCAGCTCTGAGTTATTCCTGAGCCAACTACTGCTCAACAGCAGACCAGCAGGAGACATTCCAATTCTAATAGATTTAGGCAAAGCTACTAACATGCACCGAATTCTACCTCAAACCACAGACAGCAACATTTACATCCATGGGGTTCTCTTAAAAATAACTAGTTAGATGTAAAATCACTTCTAAAATTGAAGCCTGCTGTTATATATAAATCCAGTCAAATACACAGATGTACCTAAAACGACTACTTTTGTTAATGAAAAGGGAGTTGGGGACTATGAGTAATGTGATTTCTGTATTTAGACAGCTGATGTACCAGTTCAGTACTGCCATGTGAACACTGCTCTGCTAGGCACAGAAATTATTGTAACATATGTTCAATTTTCCCCTTCCGCTCTCCAATTTCATGAAAATAAAAGTCTCTGAAGTCTAAACATGTCATCTAAAGGAAGCCTAACAATATTCTGTATTCTGGGAGATAAAAACACCGCAGGCTCTGGCTGGCAAACAGAACAGGCCAGTGAGGAAGGGGTGTGGGAACAAAGGGAGCAGTGTTTGCTCACTCCATGGCGCAGTTTTGCCAGTTTCTGTATTTTCAGGGCTAGTTAAGAGCACAGAGGGAAAGGACTGGTGGCCTGCAGTGGGAACATGACTGGGGATTTTTTTTTTCATTGCAAAAGAGCGTCATATGAAGTAAGAAACACCACTTACCTGTCCCACCCCCACTCCCAGAGCTTGGGGAGCTCCACAGTTCAGCAAGGGTTCTGCCTGGCTATGACAGGCTGGGGGACCCCAAGCAGTAAGAACACATTAGGAGGGGCTGAAATTGGAAAAGATGGTTATATACCTCTCTCATATCTTAGAGGGAATCATAACACCTGTACTAGAGCAGGTTTCCACAGCAGGTAGTTCTGCAGACTGGAAATACTGGTATCATGGGTCTACTATCCATCATGACCAACAGCATCTTATTTACTGCTGTAGTTATTTACAGTTGTCTAAGATCTGTCATTTTATCACACAAACTAACCTCCATTTCTCAGGAAAGCCTGCCAGTGGGAGCATTTCTATCAGTATGATGGGAAAGCCAACCTTCATGGAGGAGGAAGGAAAGAAGTTCATAACCCTGTGTGCCCAACACAGAGGAAACAACAACCTTTAAGATCATCAAGTCCAATCATTAACTTAACACTGACACAAACCTTGCCTGAACTATATCCCTAAGGTGACCCATTCCTGTGCTTGGTTTTTATCACAGAAGGGGCAGAAGTTATCTGCCTACCAGAGAAAGCAAAATCATGGAAGCAGGTATCTTCCCTGACTACTGAATTTACATATTTTTCTTTTGAAACAAAAAAGTCTCTCCTAATAAAGTCAGAATTCTTAAGAATCAGCTTATTCTTATTTACAGAATTCACTAGTGGTAACTGAAAAACTAACTTAAAATGTCAGTGACCTTAAATGACTTTATTATCTTGGCACCAAATCCCTTAAAGAAGATAGTGGTAATTTTCAGCAAAGTAATTAAGCAATCAATCCTTTTAAAATCTTAGAAATGCAATGGACATATAATCTGTAGCCTCTTAATAGCCTCAAAACCAAGAGCTGATCATCAGTAAATAATTTCCAACAGATTCATTCTCTAAACTCAGGGAGTTGCCCCTCAATGCTATAACCCATAATGTGAAAGGAACAGGAGATGCAAAATAGCACAGTATATATTTTCTTCTTGTGTGCTACCACTCTTGGCTCCTCAAAGCTGTAGAAAGCACTTGAACAATTACAAATATTTATCTAACTTTGCAAGTTACATAATGCTGATTCTTCACCACACTGGGAGTATAGTTTATCCTCAGCTACAGACAACAGCAAGAGAAGGGAAGATAAGGTTCAGAAACCTGTGTAACAACAAATCATAACCAGATCTCAGCCTCTGTTTCGACTGTAAACTGCAAGTCACAAATTTTGCAGCCACACTCAGCTTGCACCAGAACTATTAGCCTAACACAGGTTGTAAAAGACATGAAAAAGGAAAACTCAGCTGCCACTAATCTTCAAGTCACCTTGGGGTTTCTGGCTAACACACCCTTATAGGTTTTGCAGGATCAGGTCCCCTTTTTCCTTGTCCATTTTATTCTTCAAAGACATCAAGACTCCTGTTCAGATACAAACTGATGACTGCTTATCAAGAACACACAAACAGAAGTGAAGAGTTTGATACAGCTGGGTATGAACTGGGGTCTGGTACTACTGCAGGTGTCCCAGCTGTTCCACCAGCCCTTCCATGGCTGCTCCAGTGCAGGGATGGTCTGCCCACAAGCACATGCCTCAGCTGCTAGGCCTGAGAGAAGTCTTGCACATCTGGCTGCTTATCAAATGCTCCATGTGTGGACATGACAGGTTAAAGCCCCAAGGGAGTGGATTAAATAATATCAGTATTCTAAGGGAGTGGATTAAATAATATGAGTATTCTAATCAGCTGAACGTGGTAGATGAAAAGTCGGGAGGCCCAGTGTTGACAATAACTTGCTTTATGAGCCTGCAAAAGGAATTTTCACTCTCCTTTGCTGTGTTTTTCATGAAAATAAACAGGGTGCATGCTGAAATTCAACTGAAGATAAATACAATTAAGATAATCAGTAGCATCCAGCACTTTGTCCATTTCTCCAGACCAGACACATCCCCTACAAAGACAGTGGCTACTCATTTATCAAATGCTAGGAGAATTATGATGATAATAATTAACTTTTACAAACAAAAATACATGTGCTGTAACATGCTGGATTAGCTGAAAGCTTTGGGAATCTCCCACTACAGAGATGTGCCACTTGTTTCTACACAGTTCAAGAAGTCCATGGGTTAGTGCAGAATACTTAAGACACGTAGGTAAGATACCTAAAGCATCATATAACCTCTTTACATTTGCAGTAAGAGCTAAGTAAAGAAAAAAAATGGTAATTCCAAAAAGTATTATTTAAGGACCTAAAAGAAAAGCTAAGAAAAGATTCAAGCACCCAAGGCAATGTTATGGCCTGAACCTGTACTTTCCCAACAACTGATTTAATTTACTTCAAAATTAGAACAGTTGCATCCTGTTATGAAATGCTATTTGTGAAATTTAGGTGAAGTAATTTGATTTTTTTAAAAATCACAGTAACATGAAAAAAAATATCCTTAACTGTATGCCTGCAGTCATCACAAAATACAAGGGTAAAACAAACAAAAACCCAACCAAACAACAAACAGAAACACACAAACAACCACAAACAACCAAAAAAACCCCACACCACTAAAAATACCCAAACCCTAACAAAATGAACTGTTCACAATGCAAACACTACTATTCATTCCAAACAAACTCACTGAGGAGTCTACACATTCCTACTCCATTTAAATCAGTCAGAGAATCTAGGCCAAAATGTGAAATTCAAGAGCTTACAGTTTAAGTGCTCAGTAAAATCCATACCTTTTGTGTCATACTTCACAACGACTTCCAAAATCACAGAAGTTACAGTTCCAGTGAAGCACCTCAAGCTTTCCAAGAAACAATCTCCAACTTTCTCTGCCCAAGTGTAAGTAAAAAGACTGTGAAATTCTGACCCTTACCTGTAACATACCAACTATTTCCACTTTATTAAAAAAGATGAAGGAATGAAGCGTTGAGAGCATATTCTCCTCAAAAACCGAGGGAGTGGGTAGGACCATATCTTGAATATACTGTACTCTGTATGTCTGATGTATTTTTTGCTTCAGCTCTGGATCTGAGATAGGAATCACCTCCTTAAACTTGGCTGTTTTAGTCAGAAATTCCCTGTGTTTCCGCGACTGAGACAAAGCCGGGTCGTACTCTAGGCAGCCAATGACGTCCATTATACATTCCTCGGAAAACATCACTTCAAACAGTGCAGTTCTGTTCAAAAGGAAAATTCCCTTGATAATTTCATACAAGTGGTGTAGTCCTTCCACGTTCTCCAAATCCTCACAGACGTGAAATATTTCTAAGAGCTTCTTAATGTAGCCCTCGTTCTCCAGTGCCAGGGCGAGCTTCTCGCGGCGCAGCGGCGAAGGCAGAGACGACGCCACGAGCTCGGCGATTTCCTCGAGGCGACTCAGCTCGCAGGATGGCAGCTCCAGCCCTGGGGATGACATGTCATCAAAACGCTCCTCCTCGGATTCATCCACGAGGTCCTGAGTGATATCAACAGAGGGGTCTTTGCCTTGAACCTAGGAGACAAGAGGTGTTCAGGACAGGGGAGGCGAGTGCGTGCTGCTACCCGAACGCCCTGGGGGAAATGCCACTTCAAACGGCACAGGCTGGTTCTTGGTCAGTGGCACAGATCTGCCTGACATGGAGTGCTGCTGGTTTTGAAAACAGGGTAATGAAAAGAATCCTCCAAACAGAAGGCAAACAAAAGTATTTGTACATTAAGTATTTATTTCTCGCTATTTTTATCTAAAAAGAAGGAAGAGGAAAGAAAAAAGCTGTATTTTCTAAGTACTTGAGAGAAAAAAAAGAAATTAATAATTACTACTATGGACAAAAACTTTAATAGACTACTGAACTAAGCTGTTTGTTTCCAGCCTTTATTCTCTGCAGAAAGATTTTCAAATGCAAACCATTATTACTGCAGTGATGGCTTTAAACATTTATCTACAGGCTATTTAACTGTTCTTGATGCTTTTCAAAGCTTCTGCTACCTCAGACACAGAAGAGAGGCTGGTCTTGTTAATTTATTTGCACTTTTCAGTTCTGGAGAGCTGCAAGTTACCATGCACTTTCTAAAGACACAAGAGAGGCACAGAATCTCCTCCTAAGAGCAGAAAACCCCAAACCAACATTGACAAAACAGTAGTGGAAATCTGGAGCTGTCAGAGAAACAAAGCACAGGTCCTGCCATGATCTCTCCAGAGATAAAGGCAAACTGCAGAAAGTATGAATTAGTGAAAAAATAGAGATGCTTGGACATCAGCTTTAATGACATCTTAATTGTGGCATCTGCTTGGAGTCTGATGTGTCAAATCTAGGAAGGCTCTGCTATGTAGAATGGTAGAAGGTCCTGTTCTTAGAAGGTACCTTCTTTTTAAATCTTGAAATTCAGAAAAAAAAAATAAAAATCTGTGAGAAACAATTCTTTGTGGGTAACAGCAAGCCTGTATTTAGATTAAAATCCAGAATGCTGTTAAAACCCACATACTGTTCTGCTTATACTGGAAGTGGCTGCTGATGGATAAGTGCTGTCAAACTTAGAAGAAGCTTTAATGACTGAGGAAGCTTAAGATCTCTGCAGTACACCAGACACAAATACAATGGCATGGCCTCAAAACAGGATGCAAAGACTTTGGTTTCTCACAAAAACATCAGATCCTCACGTGAAGCTGAGGAAATTTGGCTTCTTATCTGGGTGTTTCCCAAGAGCACAATTTCCCCTTTCCCTCATTTTGTTTCTATCCCAAACTTTTGGTCCTTTGAGTGTAAAGGTTCCTGGAGATGCTTCTGTATTTATTTACATAACTATCTCTACTTATTAGTTATACTGATTAAAACAGTTAATTCCTAAAAAAAAAAAAAAAAAAAAAAAAGTCTATGCACATACAATGATCAAATCATCTGCCTCCTGCTTTATTTCTGAAACTGAGAACAAAAGATGGAGTGGAAAGAGCTGGATCTTTGTGAGAACAGGAAGAGCACAGAGAGAATCAGAAACATTTAGAGAAATCCCACCTAATGTAGGATAAAAATTAAGAAGTTGTAATCTTTGGAATGGAAAAAAAACCCAACAGAACAACAACCAAATAAGAACTGATCAATTGAACTCATCAGTGACTATACAGACGCTTTTGGGCATTAGTTGGTTGTTAATACCCAGTCCAATGTTATCCAGAAACAATATGGATTGAGTGACTATAGAGCCATCCAGTTGTAATAGTAAAACATGAATTAACTAGCACATTAAAAAATTAAAATATATGCTACACCTAAATTGTCTGATTTTTTTTTAAGCTATAAAAAGTATAGCTTTGAAGTGTTAATATAGGGACAGTTAACTCCTACTTCAACTATCAGATCCATCTCTCGTACCCTGACAGCCAACAGAAGCATATGGTCACATTTCCACTGTAAAAAACCTCATCTGGGAAGCTCAATATTCTCCTCACTTGAAACAGAGCACAATAAGAATCTTAGAAAGAAAAGTGTGAATAAGACATAGCTAAATCCAAGAAAAAAATACATTATAAACTCTACTAAGACCTCACATACATTCTGCTCTCTACAGTAAAACTTCTGCCTTTGGCCAACGTGGAAAAAGTTAATTATGAAATTAATTGTTATTAATTCATTTCATAATTGTTTAAGCATTCATTTTCAGCTAAATGTCCTTGGGCAATAATGGAACGAAAAAGTTAAGTAAATGACATGAAAATGCTATTAAAAATACCACAAACATCAATAATGTCATACCACATTAATGGAGGAAAGCTTTCAAACTAAAAAATGCACAGTTTTGGGGAGGTGATCAAGACAATTTTTACTTTCCAGCTATTGTGTTAGATTCACCTTTTAAAACAGACTAAAAACTCTGAACACAAACATTATGACCTAGATTGTCTCAAACTCATATTTGTCAAACTTACCTGACATATTTTTTCCCATATTTCATCACATCCTGCTTTTTCTTGAAAGCTAAGTGCCAAATCATAATTTTCAGCTTCAGACCACACAATCAAGGTATCCTTAAAAAGAGGAAGAATAATTCAGGCAATGTATTTCAGACTTTACAAACCTGAACAGTGTTTAAAACGTAAAATGTTAAAATAAAAACAGCTTGGCACCTAATTATGATAGGAAAGTGTTACAATATAAATAATCATACTTTAAGAAATTATTAGGATTAAAAACATTTCTACACAGATCAGAATAAGGATATTCCAGAAAGATACATAAAGTTTTAGTTCTTAATTCACATGACCATAGTAAATCTAAAAGATGTTGATGTAGAATACATAGTTCTACCTCAATGCATCCTCTGATAATATATGGTAATAAAATCAACAGGTTTGGGGGTCTTTTGGTTGTTTGGTTTTGGGGTTTGGTTGGGGTTTTTTTTGGTGTTTTGTTTGGGGTTTTATTCTTGTTGTTTTGTTGGGGATTTGGGTTTGTTTTTTTTAATCTGCTTCAATTGGACCACATAAAACTGCACAACCTTTGTAGAATCCAAGTTAAGCTTTTTTTTTCCTTTTTATTTTTGTATAGTCCCTAGAAGACACTGTGCTAAAGCACATAACAGCTGCTTAAAAAGCAGCCCCGAGATGCCCATGAACTTTGAACAAGAACAGAAACTTGAATGTGCCCACAGTGAAGAGCCTAAGATGCACACCAGTGACACTGAACCACACACACACCATTCAAACTGCAATTCTCAAAGCATGTTTTGCCCTAGATGTCTAGAAATTGTTGAAATTTGCTTATTTACTACACAGATACTTCAGCTCTCATCTACTTCCTAGCAGAGTTTATCAGAGCCCTCTTATTGCACAAGCAATATATGGAAGTGGAAGCTGCTGCTGCAAAGAGCAGCAGCTCACACCAATATGGTATTTGATGCACTGCTAAATGACTGTTAGAATAAAATATATATACAATCTGCATTGTTTACATATTGAATCGAGTGATTTTAAATGTCTTTTGTGTTCCTCTAACAGCTAGCAGAAATATAGCCACATTACAAATGCACAGCCCCATGAAACTGCACTATTGCAGTGAATGCTGAAACATGCATTTACTCACTAGGACAAGAAACGTGAGAATTCCACTTATAGTTTCACAGATTCACAGAGTGTCAGGGGTTGGAAGGGAGCTAGAAGCTCATCTAGTGCAACCCCCCTGCCAGAGCAGGGGCACCTAGACCAAGTCACCCAGGAACAGATCCAGGCAGGTCTGGAGTGTCTCCAGAGATGGAGACTCAATGAGTTCAATGAGAACCACAGAATAGGGTATTTTTCTTAAGTATAGATTTTACTTATAGTGATTATTCCCATAGGAATTAATTTTCAATATTTGAAAAAGCACCCTAAGTTGACATTTATCAAGTCTAACACAGTTCATTAATTACCCTCGATTTATTTCAAATATCAAAATATCACTGAGGCTAAAGAGAAAGTTTAGACTTTGATATGCACATCCTAGAAAATTCCTTAAACTAAAGTACAAGTTAAGCAGCATGATCAGCTAGCTCCATGAGGATTCAGTCAAGCAATACAATATCATCCATTTGCCATTACCAGAGCAGCTGTACTGCTTCAGAGGCACTCATGGCTTTACCTTGCAAATGGCAAATAGTTTACCTTTTCCTTTTCCAAAGGGCTGAGGAAGAGGTGGTACACAGAAGAAAGGGATTTAGGAAGACCACCTCCAAAATACAAAAGGAAGAAGAAAGTCACAATTAATAGTTTATACTCTACAAGACAGGTCATGGTGCTAATACTCTGGTAATAACAGATTGACAGCACCTAGGATGGCTGAGCCCTGAGAGTAACAAAATTCACAGCTCACAAAAATTTAGTAAGTGAAGGTGCAAAAGAGTTGGGGTTTTTTTTTTTTGGTACCATCTTTTAAAAGCAGTAGGTACTTTACTGCAATGAGTTGCATGTATCAGGTTCAAAATCTAATACACCAGTCTCTGCAATTGGTATTTAACCTGTAGTAATCTTCAAGGCCACTGTCACATAAGGTTTCCACTTAGTAAAACTTAATTTATTTAAAAAACCCTCACTATCCTAACACTAAATCTTAAGACACTAGAAAAATTTGCAATATTCCTATCTAATCACATTTCCATTTCAGTGAAAATGACTTCTAAAGAAGCCAAAGGATGATCAAAATGTATTTTCTTCTCTATAAAGAGCATGGCTAACAAACAGGGAAATGCCCAGAAGAACAAAGGACAGTTATTATTTACATTAACTTCATTAAATAGAATAAACAAAAACTCAAGTCTCTGAATAAAATCCAGCTGGACCAGGACAGGTCTTTTTCCTCTGGACAGGAGGGATGGAGGGAGGAAAGCAGGCAGAGAAAAGTTAGAAGGGAATCTGCTTTTGAAAACTACAGTCACAGAAACAAATTTGGCCACTGTGCAGCAATTGATCATCTACCCCCACATGTGGAAGTCCAGACAGTATCTCTTCACCTCTACACATTCTGCTTTTTTTTTATTTTTAAATTGTTTCTTCTTTGGAAACAAACAAAAAAGTTTCAGCAGCAGAACATTAATTGTCAAGTTCCGTTTATTAATATTAGAAATGTATTTTCCATTTGCCAAAATTTACAGTTTGAACAGTTTAGTTCTCTGTTGTCTTATCACAAAAGGATTTAATATTATGGATTAATATCAGTGCCTTAATGGAAATCTAGCAATTGCTACTCTCCAGATCTTCAGGAAGAGAGGGATTGTTCATACATCCGTTCTGCCTCAAAGGGCTTTTAAAAAGAGGACATGAAAAAACATATCAATGTTGCATAATACATAGGTTCAGTCAGAGTTTACATTCACTGTTAAATGAAGAATCATAAATGTAATTTTCTTAATCCTATAAAGCTTATAATCATTAAAAAGAAGAGCAGTGCAAGACATACATGTAGGGGAAAGTGACTGAAGGAAATAGTAGCTGTAAAGATTAAAAAAAAAAAAAAAGTCTAATTTCTGTTTTAAATAAAGGATTCTTTGTGTGTTTGATCTGAAATCTCCTCAGTGCAATCTGAACCCACTAACTACTCAGTCCTATTCCTTAGCTGAGAGATTATCTCTTGCTTCCAAATGTTATTTCTTCAAATTCCAAAAATCAACAGAAGTGTCTTCAGGCTGCCTCCAAGAGAAAACAAGAGTATGAATAAGTATGCTCAGTAATGTAGCTGCTGGTGAGAGGGATGAGGAGGTAATTCTTGAGCATTATCCCTCCATGAGCATAAAATCTTCCACATGATTCATAAAAGCATTTCATTCTCAGTATGTCTCAAAAACATACCCTTGTTATTCATGCCATGAAATGTTAGTCTCTGGACAAGGAACTGGGTAAATGATTGCACTTCAAATATGTGTTCTTATCTAGCTTGTCCCTCCCCACAACTCCAGTGTGAACTGCAGCATTATACCAGAGCTACCTCCTAGGCACTAAATCATGGACAAACATTTTACCACTTTCTTTCAGTGAGTGCTCCCAAGAATCTGAGCAGAGAGATTCTCCCATTTCCCAAGGTGCATTAGAGCTCTTGGCAAAGATCTTTTTAAAAAGAGGATGATAATCAGGAAACTACTTATTTTGAGTTCACAGTCTTATTCCAAGACTGAAAATCATTTGCTGCTTTGCAGGGAGTATTTTACCCATAGTGCCAGTTGGATGTGTCACACTCTCAGCCCATACAAAACTTGCTGTCTTTCTACTGGCTGTTTATTTTTCTTTCATAGCAATCAGGAATTTTTCATTTTAAGCAAAAACTGTGAGCATGGCCTATTTTTAAGAATACTCATACTTAGCACACCCATAAAGAGGGATTTATTTCCACAAATGAGGGTTAACTTTTTGCACACTTACCCTTAGGAAGATACAGCCCAAGGTAAAACTTCAGAATGCAGTTTGGGATTTCTCTACTCTGCATGGAGCCCACTTGGAGCAAGCTCTGGTTTTCAAGGAAGCACTGTTGTGTGCTACAGCTTTATTGAAGACTTAATTCCTAAGAATCTAACCTAAAAAATACTACTGCAATAGTGTTAAGCCAGGCCGGAGTACTCAGATGGACTCCCTAGCTACCCTATGATTTCTCACTTTTTGGAATTTCTTGCCAAAAGGCTTAATTTCCTTATTGGAAAGGTTGGGCAATACAGAGAGTCTCAAGTTCTTGTGATAACACTCAGCAGAAGTGACACTTTATTAGACATTAAATTAGTTTTATTGGACTATTAGCAAGTTGGTTAGCAGGTGTTGTGCAGCACTCAGACACTCTCCAAAGCAAGCCCTGGGATTTCAGTTGGAAGAATTTCAGAGCAACTCAGGATCTAATTCTGCTGTAAAATCAATTTAAGGTTTATTTCCTAATGGGATAAAATTAAGAGAACTGTTATGGTTTGTCAATGACCTCTCACTGGTGTTCATTTTTCTGTAGCTCTAAAAGAATCTCATCCCTCTGAGAGTTAGGCTACTCTCAAGAAGTTATGATCCCCCAAATTAGAGGGGTCTTCCAAATATTTTTTTCCCTTTTGTCTTAAAAAAACAAATTAATATCTTCCTACTAGCCCCAGAATGATTTAGATAGATGCCACTTTCCTGGCCCCCACCATTAGTTCCACACAGGAAGGCTGTTTGTCCTGTCTGATTGCTGGTCTCCCTGAGCTAGACCCTTGCAGTGTTCACAGTGACAGACACTTCCCTGGACATGCCAAGAGACCTTTCAGCACAGAATCACTCAGCTTGGAAAAGCCCTATCAGAGGATCCAGTGCAACTCCTTGAATCTTGGTAGCTCATTATTTACAATCATAAGTAGAGTTTCAGAAGCAGTGTTCTGCTTATGAAATAAACTCCATCAGCCAGGTTTTCATGGCAGGTTGCAGCAGAATCTTCAGCTAAAAAACCTGACCCATGAATGTATTAAACTTTTGAGTATGAATTGGGTTTTGTGCTTTTGTTCACTTCACACCTAGATATACTGACAAGTTATCCCTGAATTGGAGTAACATCCCAAAGGCACAGGGAGTCTTCTGGCAGAATGTGTTCTACTAGCTGCTATGAAAGCTCAACAGCCATTTCAGTTAGCAATTTCATAGCTGCATTCCCATAAATCACATGGAATAAAATCAGTTTATTAGCTAACAGAACAACCTTGATTCACTGGCCTAGTGACCATCCTCAGGATCAGAAGAAAAATTAGATTTCAGAGGAGAATATGCATGAAGACAAAGGAACATGTGATCATTTAAATTGGATGAACCAACCCACTCCAAAGCAAAGAGCAGTCTCTCCCCTTATTTCTTTCCTCACCTCACAAAACCACACACTTGTCCTCACTATCTTAGCTACAACAGATGCAGATTTTATTTATGGATGTTCACCACTGCCTTGCTTGTCCCCACAGCAAGGATAGGCAGTTCATCTTCTCTGAGCAGACTGACAGCTCCTTTTTGCATCTTTGACATTTGGCTTTGTTATTAAGAAGCCTTCTCCATCACTCAAGGGTAGTCACCTTCAAGCTACATAGCAGATGGCACTCTGGATGAATTAAAGCTTTGCATTCTTGTGAGGAACTGAAAAAGGGACTGCAAAAGCAAAGGACACAAGACACTGAAGTTTCTAGTGCAGAGACCAGACTAGCTGGAAGCAACTCAAGTCTTCCCAGTTTCAGGCACAAAAAGGGATTCAATACATACTTCTTCACTGGCTTTCAGGATGTACATGGATGTATCTAAAATCAAGTTGATGATGTCTTTACTGTTCTATTGCTAAAGCACTGCCAAAGTATATAGAAAAGTATATACCCCAGTCCCACCAGTATCAGCTTTCTCCCTAGATAAATGCTACACATCTAGAGTTCATGTCTCCTCTAAGGTTGCACAGAAGGAGGTGTTTTCCTCAAGTACTAGTGTAATTATTAATTTTCTGGATAAGGACCACTTAAGACCAGCACCTCTGTCACTACCTTCTGGAATTGTGTCCTTTTTAGTGCTTTGAAAGAAAGCCACATAAAACACAGAGCATGCATTTAAGTCTGCAAAGCAACTTCACCAAGACTTCACAATTAAAATATATTTTACTTTTACCAGTAGGTTAAGAAAAAAAATCAACTACAGCAGAGGAAAACTAAGTATTCCATGTGTGGTCCATACTATAAGAACCCATAGTTCTGCTCACAAAACAACATTTGCTCTTAAATTGTGTGTTACTTACCCATACTTAAATCCAGTATATTCCATACCAAAGCTATAGGACCATTATTGTAACATTTGAGAACACCAATAAAGCCTAACCTATAGCCCTAAACAGGAATCCAAGGCAGGAGCTGAGTGGCTGTACTAATGCACATTTTGCTTTTTCAGAAGAAATCTTCTGCCTACAAGTTGTATTAATAATAATAATTAGTCCTTTTTCATGGAGGAATTCCATAATTCATGATTATTTCAGACCTTTAGATGGCAGGTATATCAGGGAAGTCTGGGGACAAGACTGCAAACTGAAGCATCTCAGGACCATGCTGATGCATGAAAAATGAACCCCCAAGCAAGTCTTAAGATCTGCCAAGTATCTTTCCTCTCCAAAGAGAAAAGCAGACAGATGTTATCTGCCACCAATTAGATCAACATTTAAGTGCACACAGACACCTGATTAATGGACAATAAAGAGCAGTCACAGCTTTCAAACCTAAACCCCAAAACAATTTGATAAAATCACTTGAAGCTCAGGTTGACAGAGTAGGGTTTCTGGTGTGTTGTTGTTTTGGTTTTGATTGGAGTTTTTTTGGCCATTTCCATTGATGTTTCCATGCCAAGAGAACAAAGTCAGCAAGGCAAACATGTATTCAGGTCTTCACACCATTCTTTTGACAAATGATGATCTAGATTGTGAGAGTTATGAACAGATACACATGTATACACTGAGATTGCACAATTGTGTGTTATCAACAACTGCTAGGAATCTGTTTCACAGTGGCACTGATAGTGCAGCATAGGTAAAAGGTTCTTCTGGCCTTTACTGTTTATCACAAAGTTATTTATAGCCTTGCCAAAGAACCCAAAGCAAGAGGCATAGCAAGCTTCTCCAAGAGCTTAGCAGCCAGACATCTCCTTCCTTCAAACCAAATTATGTCTCTTGATCCAGTAAAAGGTGGTTTCTTCTCACGAGCCTCATGGCAGCCTAGACAAAAGTCAGAACTCATCCCACCTGGAATGCCCACAAGCCACGTGCTTAGTATGTCACAGTAAAGCCAGCTCTGTGCATGCCTGTGCACCCCTCTGAATGGGAATGGGGGTTCACTCTCACAATAACATCTTGAGGAAAATGGCTGGTAAAGCCCCTAACACTGGAAAGTTACTTTGAATTTCATGAGTGCAACTGAGAACTGCAGACAAACTCTAAAGTAAGTCTTCTATCTCAAATCAACTGTGATTTCACCATTAGCTGAGTGACCTCAATTGCATTCTGCATCCTAACAGATCTCAGTCCCACAAGTGGATCTTGTTTGAGGTGGCTTGAAACTTCTGCTGACAGTTATCAGTTTTTGAGGCGGGATCTGGAGCACCAGGTTGATTTTCTTGTGGTTTAGTGAGTTCAGGCAGAGCAGAGTTCTATAAGCAGAGCTGGAAAGAAGCAACTGTTCCTTTCAGCCGCTGAGTTTAGCTCATATGGAATCAGGTTTAAACTCTGAATTTGCATTTTACTAAGGGAAAGGATATGCAGGCCTCACCTGAAAGGTAACATGCTGCAAAATAAGATTAATATATGCACCAAGAAAGATTTGCTACTTTTAAGGCCTAGAGTGGAGCCCTACATTCAATCTATTAGATACTGCTTTGATTGAAGAATATTACTAATCCACCTGCAAATACACATTTTTTTCTAGGCAGCATTTGAAACCTTTAAGAACAACACTGTTCCTCCTCCAGCACAGAAATGGACAGTGCTGTTCTAATAGGACAGATTACAACCACAGACTGGTAAAGGCTGGAAAGGACCTCTAGAGATTGAGTCCAACCCTCCTGCCAGAGCAGGATCACCCAGAGCAGGTCACACAGGGACAGATCCAGGTGGGTCTTGAAAGTCTCTAGAGAGAAGGAGACAACCTCTCTGGGCAGCCTGTTCCAGGCTCTGTCACTCTCACAGAGAAGTTTTCCCTCATGTTAAGGTGGAACTTGCTGTGTTTCACCTTCCTACCACTGCCTCTTGTGCTGTCACAGGTCAAAACTGAAGAAACACTGACCCCTTCTACTGGACACCCACCCTTCAGACATTTGTAAACATTAAGTCTGTCTTCTCCAGGCTAAACAGCCCCAGGTGTCTCAGCCTTTTCTTCTAAGTGAGATGTTCCAGTCCTCTCATTATCTCTGCAGCAGTTTTCCTCTCTCTAGTGCTTCCCTGCCCATCTTGAACTGGGGAGACCAGAACTGAACACAACACTCCAGATGTGGTCTCACTAGTGCAGAGCAGAGGGTGAGGAGAACCTCCCTGGACATGCTGAACACACTGTTCATATGAACCCCAGGATACCACTGGCCCTCCTGCCCACAGGGGCACACTGCTGTTCCATCAATGATCAGTAGTTTTATTTCTCTGTGTTTTCAGTCAGCAGTATTGATTTGTGCAGTGACTGCAATACATGTCTGACCCAGAGCAGCCATGAGTACAGGTATGAGAAGCTGCTGCACTGACAGGCATGTGTGCTGGGTCTTAAAACAAATTTGTGTGTGCTTCATGTGTGATATGGCATAAAGCCTACTGATTTAAAAAAACAGCTTATTTCTCCATGCTTTTTGAACAGACTTGAACCAGCAAATCAAGTTTACACTAGCTGAGCACTTTATACCACAGAGCTGTGCAATATCTGAGTCAGTTTAAGAGTCTTAAAGCTTCAGTCACTGTATCACAATTATGGCCTCCAGGTAGCCAGGATTACAGCTGAGAGTCAGCTTGCTGAGCACTCTTGCTGGTCTTGTCCTTTCTGACTCCCTGCAGCTGATTCTCTAACTGGCTTACCAGTTGCTCAGTGCAGACTGTGTATATGGTGCATGTGAATCACATCAAGGGACAGATGCAAGTTACATTTTCCATGGAAGGAGATTTTAAACCCAGACTGTTTCTCCCCATTTAGTTCAACATAAAATTCTACAAACAGCTGCAGCTGCACAAATCCTGGGAATGGCTGGGGGCAGAAATCCACTATGGCTATACTATTTAATAGTTTAATTATTAAAGCTATATTTAACAGCTTTAATAAGCTATGAAAGACTGAACAATATTTTAACAACTGTACCTGGTGGGATTTTAGCAAGCCTGAGATGACCAGACAGGCAACAAAAGACAACATGGTTCAGCATTTCTAAACTTCTAAGGGTAATTCTCAGTATCCATGAGGTAAGAACAGCAAACAAAAGTGCCTCCAGTTCACTTCTCACCCATCTCAGCAACACCTGCTAGGGGCTCACAATGTATGGATTATATAATTTAAGTAAGGTACAAACTAGAGGTGAGAAGCTGCTTTTCTCTATACAGAATGCTCTGGAGCAGTAGTAACCCTTATCCATATTCTGAGTAAAAGCCAAACAGAGGTAAACAGGCAAATAGCTTTAAAGCCTTCTAGTCTACTCTTAAATAAAATACACTGAAAATTGTATTATCTGAAATATAAAGAAAAGAAACCAGCTGATACTAAATTTCAGATACTATAATCCTTGGGAACCTCAGCTACTTTTGTGACTTTTCACAAGTATGCTTTGTCTCTCTGTCCCAAAGCATTTGTTTGCAAAACGTCTATGTAACTTCACCAAGGAATGCAGAGAAATAACACACAAGTATCATGAAATGCACAAAAATGTTGAGAACTGTTTTGTCTCCCAATTTTGGTAGAAGAACATGCAATAAGGGGGAAAAAATACTATTACTGAGGTTAAAAAACCTGGCTTTAAATGTGAAGGGGGAAAAAAAGAAAGTGTGTTTACCTGTTGCTTCTGGTAAGCAGTGTTCGGGTTAATTTTGGACTCCAAAAGAAGAGAACCTAGAAAAAAAAAAAGTTCCACTTATTTACACAGGTACTGACATTTCAATCTCAACATGAATTTTCTGATCATTCTTTTTTCAAGGAGGTATTAACACCTTCCCTTCCAATAGTAAGCCTGTTTTTATGCCCCCATAACTGGGGCAAAAACAACCCTCAAAACTACTTTTAATTCTAATTTTAATCACTTCATCTACCTTACAGTTGAGCTACACACATCTTCACAGCTATACATAAAGTACTGATAAATTAACTTGGATGGTCAGTAGTAAACATAAGGCTGTAAGTACCACTTTAAAGAACTTATCAATTAATTTACCTGCTTAAATTTATTCTTTAAGAAAAGTCCAAACTTTAAGTCTCAACTTCTCAGTTTCAAAGATATAGATCCAAGGCAGTGATATTTATATTATTTATATTACTAAAATATTTGCCAAATACCCTCAAAAAATCTACACTAAAAAAATTGAAGCTGCCACCCTGCCTCAACTCCTCTGGCACTAAGAGCTGTTCACAAATTCAGATGCAAGCCAACAAAACTGAACTAAACAGTCCTCAAGGGAAAACAAGACAAAATCTCACCCCAAAACCACAGATGCTACCCCTTCATTTTTTAAGGGTTATTCCAGTTTTCCAATGCATCAGCTGTGTCCAGAAAGCAGCTTGGGAGACAGCATAACTAAAGCAAAATTATGAAATTCACAAACTATAGAGCAGGGTAGAGAAGGAACACAACTAAGATGAGCTGTGTGATGCATTCAATACATTGTGGTTCTTAGGCCAGTCTTGAGCTTTAAACTGGGGGTTTATATAGTGAACATCTGCAAACAGCACCCACTTTTCTGTTATGATCATTAGTTACAGGCAGCATTTCACTGCAATAATCTTACTTTCAGTTTCAAAGACTCAGCTTCCACTACATGAATATTAATTTGTGCTATTAACTTGGCTTTTGTGCCATTAACTTCCAGAAAGGTTTTCATATTAGTCTAGATATACTGAATAGCAGCAAATATCAATTAGAAACTTTAAGAATTAAAACCAATCATTTCAACATTATATTTCAACTGCTGAACACGGATCTGCAAACATGGAAATATGTAAATTAGCAGAAGATCACACATGCCTTGAATACCATGCTTAACAAAATGCTATTAAAAAAATTAACCCTGAAGACAATTGAATGCAAACATTGAATCTTCCAGGCTAGAAGCAGAGACAAGAGAATGACCTCTTTAATAGAGTCACCACAACAGAGCATTTCTTCTCTCCTAAACCTGGTGCTTGCAGGAAAGACAAACCAACCCATATAAGGCTTGACTTGCTTCTCATTACCACATGATTCAACTTATTCCTCACTGCTCCAGACAATAACTAGAAAAATAGCAATTTGGCTGTAGAAACACCAAAGTGTAAACTGCTCTATAGCCTGAATCTGCCCCAAGTCCCTCTTTATGGAGAATCTGATGATTCATTTACACAATTTGTTTGCCTACAAGGGTTCAAAGACTCAAAAATCAGTGACTATTCTACTAGTTACTTCAGTGAGCTTCTTTTCATGCATGTGCAGGATCAGGCCACTTCCTGGTATGAGGCAGTTGAGGGCTCTGTTTCTTGCTTCTGGGAACCAGGCAACACTTGTCTGTTTACACAAATACTTTCTTTAGAAAAAGGTTACAAAAGTTTAACATACAGCAAAAAAAGTTCTCAATTCCAAGCCAATATCAGGATTGATTCCTAAATCTAGTCCAAGATGCTTACTCTTGTATTTGTCATAAGCAATTACTCTTTGTATCTATCCTTCTCTTGGGCTATCCTAGAACACACTAGGATTCTCCAGCTTACTGTATAAAAACACACCAATAAAACTTTATCTTCACTGACCCAGTGGTTCTGTGAAGTTAGGTAAAATCTGAAAACTCTCCTTAATACAAGCTATGGGTTTAATAAACCCCCAAATTATGCAGATCTAGTTATTTTCTAAATTACAGCCTTGAATGAATTTGTAAAGGTAACTGCAAAACACTAGTGCCAGAAAGCAACATCTGAAACCACCTATAAAGAAGAAAAAATTGATTTGCAGAGCTGTGTTATTTGCCATTGTAATGCAATATGGCACAGCTGGGGTTTTTTGTTGGTCTAACAGCACTGCTTTGTGCTGTGAGAGGAATGTATGTACAGGGAAAGACCTGCTCTAAACAAATTACATACAGATATACAATGCTATTTTCAAAGGTATTTAGAGAATATCCAGTATCCCAACCTAGTAATCCTGAAACACAAATCTGCAGACTTGTTTACACAGATGGATGTGGAGGAGACCTGCTGATAAGGAACCCTGTCCCTCTCCCATCAAACGCTTACTTAGATCCTTCCCACAAAGAAGTGTCACTCACTGCTCCTCACTGGCATAATAAACATGTTTCTGTTCCAATGAAAACTTCCACTCAAGTGCTTTTCTTTGCAAGATTCATGCAGATGTTTAAATTCTGCAATCAGTTCTGCTACTACATCACAGAAACCAATCCACAGTCCAAACCAAGGTCCAAGAACACACCTGGCATTTCCAAGACAGCATTCCTCAGAATCCAACAGATTTCTGAAGGGTCAAACCCAGTCACAAAGGAGAGGGAAGAAACAGAAACAGCAGCAAACAAAAAAATCCCACCCATATGTTGTTCATTTTAACCTTAAGTACATAACTACAGATTTTCTGTGTGTCTTTTCCTAAAAATAACCTCTTGATTTGAGCAAATTACAGCAAATTTTGCCTAAGCTTTCTGACAGTATTACTGCATTACCAATACCTAGTCTAAGTCTACAGGATGCCCCAAGGATGCAGATGCCCACCCTGTGCCAAAAGTGATTAACATTCTACGTTCATTCATTAATATTATATATTCAGAAGTGGCAACAACTCCCGACTGAAAGTGATTAGCTAAAAGAAAGCTGGCAGATGTAGAATTCACTTTGGCTTGTCAAAAAGTTTAGTTACAGGACTAACAAGCTTTAAAGTTTAAATCTTCAAATTAACCCAAGTTAACTGAACAGAAAAGTTAATTTTAGATGTCACTTCAGTCAACTGGGCTCAAAACAAAAAGCAATCTGAAACCATGTAGTGAAAAAAATCCAGAAGCACATAGACATTTTAAGCATGAGGCAGGACACAGCAGCCTTAAATACCATGTAAGAAACAAGAAATCAAAGGCTTCTGATTATACAGAGGCACACATGGAAGGTGATCATTTTTAAGAGTTGCTGCAATCCTAGTAGAATACACTGCAAACTAGGAATCACACTGAGAACATTAGGTTTTAAGTAAAAAGTTAACAGTTAAGTGTTCACCAAAAAAAAAAAAATCATTCCAACCAATTTCTAGCTTCAAATCATAATATATCTGATCTGAAAGTAGTTTACAGTATCTCTACACTATGAAAGATTACTCCAAATTGCCTGCAATGACTCTGAGAGTTTAGTGCCTGGGAATGTTAGACATGTTAGATAGCAACACAAATCACTCATCTGCTCTACATTCTTTCAAGATGGTGCTAAAAAAAGGCCAGCTGAAGAAAAAACCCCCAACTACTCCTAGATAAAATACACTCTTATTCAGTTCTTATTGTTTCAATTCAGCTGACAGCTGGACTTGGCATGCTGATTGTAACTCCCTTACCTGCCCATCCTGACCCTGCCAGGAAATCTGAAGCCCTTGCAAAGCAGCTCTGGAGCAGCCCCAAGTCAGAGCTGCACCACCAGGCTGAACTGGGCGCTAGCTGCAGCGGGCAGCCCACCGAACCTCGGGCAATTCCACCCCTGCTCTGCACACAGCCAGAGGGGGAATTTCCCGGACCAAGCAGGAACTGCTGCAAACATCCCCCACGGCCTCTCCCATCAGGAAATGGAGCCCTGGGCTTCAGGCAGATCCCGAGCTTTCCATCAGCTTCCCGGAGCCAGTAAGGAGCCGCCAGTGTGCACAGGATGGATCTCAGCTCAACCGCGAGGAAAAGCTGCTTTAGCAGAGGAGGAAGGAGTTTCACTGTGGGAAGAGGAGGTGCTGACAGATGCTACCAGAGCACGGTGCACAGCTCAGCTTCCTTGGGCTCCTGTGCTTCAGGTAACTAGTTAAAAAAATAGTCAGCTACTTTAAGTAAAAAAAAAAGCAGATGAGGGAACACAAATTGCACAGTCCCCAAACCTCACTTTTTCCAAACCATGTCAAAATGGCCTTCAAATCCAGCCCACTAACAAGTGAGGCTGGCAGTAAACAAGTCAAAGTTTGCACAAGCAGGTTAGAATAAACAGCCTATTAATAGAGTGCACATTTACCCAGGACTGATACTACCTCCTAAAATAAGAACTTAAGCTCTGTGTAGTATTCAATACTCTTGAAGTGCATGCATGCTATCTGGGAGAGGTCTACCCTGTGTATCCTATTAAACATACCTCTGTGTGAGGTAAGTTTAAGCCAGTTCTGCTTTGGTTAGAGTATGTCAGCTGTGGAACACAAAGTAATGACTTCATCTTGGATTTGGGATCGTTTATATCAGTTTGTGTTTTCCTTCTTACAATAAGCTGGCAACAATAACAGTTCAATTCGCGTTCCAATCAGCCTCAAGCACAACAACCCCCTGCAAATCAATAAAGGGATTTCCATTTGAATGGGCTGGTTCTTCACAAGCAGGTTATGATTTATAATTCTTTCACTTTCTTTTCTAAAGATATAAAAAAAAAATAAATCAGAAAAGTGTTTCGTGTATAGAAGACACAGCAGTTTTTAAATATAAGCACATCAGCCATGTAGACAGAAAGGCCTGTCTTTATCTGCAACAAAATATACTGTAGAAATTAGCCTAAAAGTTGAGTGATAACCTTTTTACCTCCCTTATGTGGAAATTAAGCCTATTTCCATTTTGAATGTTTTCTCTTGCACTACTAAGTTGTTCAAACTATAAATGAATCTTCTTCGGTGTGAAGTATCAATTTAACTTTTTAAAGCAAAAATTTTAAAACTACAAAACACTGAGATTCACACTTATCAAAACCCAACTGTCAAAGCCCTTCTCAGATGAAAGTCTGATTTCTCCCTATCAGTTTATGATCCTTGCCGGAGACATTATTATACAGTTTGTCAGAACTTTCTCACACAGTAAGAATTCGTGTTTCTCAAGTTGCTTTTCATACTAGTTCCTATAATGAAAAAGTCAAATAAAATTACAAGGTCTGTTGACAGTCACAAGCTACAACTAGATCTGCAAGTCACTAGCTACAGCAGCTCTATATCTAATGAAGTAGTAAGTCATGCCCTGAGACTCTACTAGCAAAATGGTACACGCTAGAAACTGCAAAATACACATTTTTTAATCTACTCTGATCATAGCAGTCATTAACTCAATAATCAAGACTAGCTTAGCTACAGGGACAGACAGCACTACTCAACCCAAACTATTATTGCATGCTGTCAGGAAATAAGCAGTAAGTTCGTAATATTGTTTTACATTTATTTCTTTACAGGAAGATCTATAGTAAAAAAAAAGGTATCTCTGAAAATGCTGTTCTGTCCGTTGTATTGTCTTTACTACAACTGTACTTTGAGAACTGTCGATAGCTTTTGGATTGTCTTGCATAATTCTTGCTACCAAAGGAAGGGGGGAAGGGTAGGGAGGGAGGAGACAGAAAAAAACCGGGTGTTAGCCATCCAATGGCTTTTTAAAGATCTATTACCAAAAAATAACACCCAAGTTTTGAACAACACCTTGCACATGGGAATCGTTTCCAGAAACATCTAAGGAAGCGTTCAGCACAAAGATCAGGTTCGAATTAGGGAGCAGGTTGTTGTGCATCTCGTGATAGATCAACAGACATCCAGGTTCGAACTAGGGAGCAGGTTGTCGTGCATCTCATAGATCAACAGACATCCAAACCCATACAAGATTTACAACGAGACCTCAACAACGTATTTTGTAGGCAACACGGCGTATTCACGATGATTCAAGTGGCTACTATGCCTCCACTCGATGGCAATCTTCCATTTTTCCCACTTGGTCTAACACTATGTGGTTAGTGCCTACTTGCTTTTAGGAATCACATTTGAATTACACAGCAAAACATTAAGGCACCAGACCAAAAGCTAAGCCCAGTTTCTTTTCTGGACAGGATAAGGAAAGATTGTAGCTTCCGACCCCATACACTTACCATCGCTTTCCGCCCTGACTAGCAGGGACATGCCTTTCAGCCTCTCCACGTAGCAAGAGGACACATGCCCTGTGCCTCGATCATCCCACTGGCGGTCCTCATTCAGCGTGTAAACCTTCACCCTCCGCCGGGTGTCAGTCATCGTGCCGCCGGCCACCCCGCAGCCAGCACTCGCTAGAGGAGCAGGAGCCTGGCCAGGGGCTCGGCCCCCCTCAAAGGAGGGGAGCAGAAAAGATGGTAACAGCCCCACACGGGCACGCCAAGCAAGCTCTTCTTACTCCTCTTCAGTAATCCAAAGGGATGCTCATTCTCGAGGGTAAACAGCAGTGAGGGGATAGGGGGAAGAAGGAAGGAGGTGAGGATGTGAAAGAGAAGCCGCTCCAGCCACAGTCAGGCGCTGCACAAAAGGCCAGCGAGTCTACGCAGGCGAGAGCCGCAGGGAGGAGAGAGACTCTTCGCAGGGTGAAGGGCAGGCAGCAGAGGCGGTGAAGAGGAGATCCTGGAGGAGAAGCGGAGCCACGGGAGGGGAAGCAGCGGCGGACAGCAGATGGCACGGGCGACCAACGGGCAGTCAGGACAAACGGGTGACAGGAACGGGCGACCCCGGAGGACAGGGCCCTGGCGAGAGAAGCGGGCGGGAGGGCCGGCAAGGCCGCGGCGAAGCAGGCGAGGGGAGGCAGGCGGGAGAGTGGCCGCTCGCCCCGGCCTGGAGCTCGGCTCTATTGTGCAGCAGCTGCCCAGGCCCGAAGCCCCTCGCTCGCAGTCCGTCAGCGCGGGGCTCCGAGGAGCCGCCCTCCCTCCCGTCGAGGCTGGCCGGGGCCTGCGCGCACCGCCTGGCACAGGGCACGATGAAACGGGCGGGCGGGCGGGCTCAGCGCCCCATCTCTCCCGTGGGTTCCCGTCGCAGGCGGCAGCTTCACTCCCAGCCCGACTCCGCCGCCATATTCTTCTTCCTCCTCCTCCTCCTCCTCCTCCCGGTGCTGCTGCGGCGGCTCAGTCCGGACTCCTTAGCGCTCCTTGCGACGCGGCTGCGCTCCAGGCACTCAGCGGCCCGGCCGGCAGAAAGGCGCGCTGCGCTGAGGAGAGGACGGGCGGCGACGGTTGGGTTCGGTACAACACGGCCCGACCAGCCCCAGCTCCCACCGGCTCCGTCTCCGCCTCAGTCACTGCGCGGCCGCCATCTTGGTTTCACCTCTCACTGGAGGCGCGGGGTCTCCCAGCCAGAGGCGGCACGGGCCGCCCGCCAGCATTTAAAGGGCCAGCAGCCGCGAGCCGCCGCCGGCGGGTAGGGGGGTTACCGGTCACCCAGGGATGGCTCGCGCTACCGGGCCCCACGCGCCGCATTGTTGTTCCCCCCCTCACCGCACCCAGCAACCGCCCCGCGCCCCCCCGGGATCGGCTCTGCTCGCGCGGGACACGCGCGGGGCACCGGCCGGACCGACACCGCCTGGGACCTCACAGAGTGTCAGGGGCTGGAAGGGACCCAGAAGATCATCTGGTGCAACCCCCCTGCCAGAGCAGGGGCACCTAGACCAAGGCACCCAGGAACAGATCCAGGCAGGTCTGGAGTGTCTC
>JAOEGS010007308.1:0-13704 GCA_025447755.1 Corythornis vintsioides | reverse complement strand
GGATTATTAATAAATAAATAAATAAATGCTTTATTTATTTAACTCAAGCTTTAATTTCATAAGTTGAAGCTAAGCTGGTTCTCTTGCATCTCATTATTTTTTTTTTCTATTTACTAGCTACTTTTGGGTTATGTGTAAATCAGCAGCAAAACAGAACATACATATTTGGAGGTGCTAAATCACACTACTGTATTAGATGCACAGATATGAAAGTGTACAGAAACAGGTGTCAATATGCATTTATACACCTAGCAGGCATGTGTGTAACAGCAGTGTGTAAATATGTCTCAGAGATGTGTAAATGTGTTTTTTCTGTGCACTATTCTAGCAGTTTGAAATGGATCTGGAAATAATGGAATTTTGTAGCAATAATGGAATTTGTATCTTGGCAAGAAAAGCACCTGAATTTATAGAATAACTACATGCAGATTTATTTCCCATACTTCCCAGTGTTTTGCAAGCTTCCCAGTAAACAGTAACTGGCTGATTTCTTGTTTTCAGTCAAGGAACGTGTTCTGAACTGCAAATAATTTTCCCCTCTGTTCCCCCTGTGTTTCCAGGAGCCCTGTTCAGCTATCACAGGCTGTGGGAAAAAAATGGATAAATCAATAAAAAGGGGTTTATATTGGCTGCTGCATACCATAGCAGAAGATTTTGATACCTTAAGTGAACGTATCCAAAGAGACACCACAGAGCAAAGAGCCTATGAGGAGCAAAGGAAACTAGAAATAGCTGAGCGAGTCAGGAGGATACGAGAAGAAAGGTATCTCACTGATTCTGCCTTCCCTCCCCTCCTGCCCTTTCTCTGTCATACTAGATTTGTTCCTGTACATAGCCCTTCTAGGAACCCAGCAGTAGTTTTTGCCTCATTCCACCCCAGTTGTTGTGTTTGCTCTATGCTGGAAGTGTCCCAGGGCTGAGAACTGCAAGGGAGCTGCAGAATACACCTGGCCTTGCTAATGGGACTAGGAGGCTAGCCTTAAAATTCAGCTTTAATCCTAAATTAACTTCACTTGCATTCTAAAATAAACTTCCTCTAGCTTAAGTCAGACTTTGTAGCCCCTATATGAATATCAAATACCAGATGTTAAACTTCAGCCAGTGCTGCTTCACAAACTTCAGGATATCCAGCAGGTGAGGCATGGAGAGATTTAAAAGGATGCAGGGAGGGGGGAAGCAGGACAAATGATTTATTACTTCCCTTCAAAGCCATTTGTGGTCATCAGCAGCTAACCCTGGTTCCTGTTAGGGGTTGATGTGCAACATTTCACTGGGCCATTCTCATTTGCTGCCTGCTGCTGTTGCACTGCCTGCCCTACATGAGCAGAGATTTGCCAGTCTCAGTTACTGTGAGAAGTAACTGTGAAGCTGTGATGAAGTGCCTTGCCTTGCTGATTTGATTTACTTCAGCAAGTAAAATACTTGGCACTTCCTAAATACTTGGAATTTGACTTCATACATATTTCACAAATTTACACCTAAAAAAATCTATGCCTTTTAGATTTATCTGCCAGATGTCTCTGTGTTGGCAAAAACCTTCTGGCCATGTTTGATTGTGTTGGGTTTAAACCACCTTGGGAGATGTGGTGAGGAGGATTGATGTTGAAAGGTCTCAAAAAGATTCTGATGACAAGGGCATTTTCCATAGATTCTCTTGCCTCTCAGTGACCTTAATTGTATTTGTTCACTGGAAGAATTGCTTGGGTTTGAACTGAGTAGGATTAAAGGCTTAAAAGTTTTGCTAAACTCTTTGTGTCCTAGAGGAAAGCTAATTGGTAACTTCTGCTGGTTTACCTGCAGCTGAGGGTTAATCTTGATTCAAGTGTCAGTAATTTCTATATTGTAGAAATAAGCTGGCATCAGTTGGAGGATGAGTTAGGTGACCTACTAAGTGTTCTCTGTCACATGCAATTTATGGCTTGAATTCTTCATTAATTCTCTGTTCATCCCCCTCTTGTTCCCCTCCCTCTGTCCTCCCCAAATAAACCAAACCCACAAAACAACCAAACCCACTAAAACCAACCACCTAACACCACCAACAAAGGGCAAGGGAAGAAGGAAGGAGTGTGCAAGATGAGGAAGACTCTGATCCTGGGATGTCTGAAAACCCCTTCCAGCCTATAGTTGCTGTCATCTCTGAGGTATGAGAAGGTGCAATCTGGATTGGTGTAGATGTACCACTCACAAGTGTCTGTGAGGTAATGAGGAAAATGGTTCATTTAAAAGAATTATTCTACACCTATATGTACAGCATTATTTTATTTATGGGTTTGAATCTTGTTTTGTGTGCATTGAATCAATGCTTTCGTGTTAAGAAAATCCCACAGTCTTGATTTGAGAACAAAAAGTTTGAGAAGTAAAAAGAAAGGTATGATAAACATGTGAGTGAATGCATTTCTTCAGTGAGCTGTTGGATACCCAGGAGTGGAACATTTTCAAGGTCTATTAGTTGTTTATCAAGTGTTGTAGTGATGTAGTGAGTCATATAAAATATCCCTGACTGCTTCAACTGTCTTGATTTCTGAGCAGAACCAGTTTTCTGTTTGCAAACAAGACAATTGAGGTGGGTTTTTTTTTTAAGATTTGATATATAAAAAGAATATTAATATATAAAGTTTCCTCAGCCTGTGTTTCTGAGTTCAGAAAGTTCTTATTTATTGTACCATATTTTTTTATTCACTTGACTTGAGATAACATCATCTCAGGAGACATGTGAACTCCTAGAGATTTTTCCAGTGAGTAATTCAAATACTTGCTTCTCTCCCAGACAAAAGCTCCCATATCCATACATCCTGTAAAGTTATCTCATGACCAATAATATAGTTTTTAATAACATACAGAGTGAGAAGAGAAAGGTTTAGCTGAAGATATTGCAGTAATGAAGATTTAGTGATCTGGAACATGTGGAACAGTCTGTATGACACAGGTGATGTTTATCCAAATCACAGCAGCACTTTCTGGATATTTAAGTTCTGTTGGTTTTTTTTTATTTGAAAGTATTTTCTATGCTAGATGTGGTACAGAAAATTAGTTTAGGAACTGTTTGATTTTTAAAATATCCCTTATCTCATTTCTCAGTTTACAGCATTGGACTTTTTTTTTTTTTTCTTCCTTTTAATCTTATATTTTCTTTTTAGAATGAAAAAAAAATCAAAAAGCAAAAGGAGCAGCAAAGGTTGAAGACTGGAAAGGCTGAAATTGTCCCCACATCCCTAACAGAGCAGGAAGAGGTGCATTCCCAGCACTTCCTAAATAGCAGTAGGCAAAACACAAGCAGCAATGGACTAGAAAGGTGTGATCCAGCAATTACAGAGCTTTGGCAGCACAAAGAGCATGAGCAGCAAGCCTCAGAATGCCTGGACTCAGGTAAAACTGCTTCCTTGTAGTACAGCATTTCATGTTGGTTTTCACCTAGTTCTTTCTGATATTATTTTTCATTATACCACACATCAGTTTGATCTGTTTGAAAACATAAAAAATGCACCCTTACTTGATGGCACTGGGCAATCTGCTTTTAAAAAGTGCCTGTGAATTTCTTTGTTAAAGCATGGAGTCTGGATATATTTTATGCTTTTTATTTTTTATTTTCTGTAGCAAAATATTTTCCATTTTGCATAATTTTGTGTGTAAGTTGGGACTGAAAACAGCCATCTCACCCCAACAACTGTATTAGAAGATGATCTAATATATTTTCTAAATATAACTATGATAGGTAATAATATATGTAATGCTTTATTTCTCTTTGCTATAGATCATAAGAAAAAAAGAAGAAAACCTAAATTAAAAAGGGTCAACAAAGTAGAACCTATTAATGCAGAAGATACTATTTCCAAAAATCCCACACCACCACCAGCTCTTCTACCAGGTAACTGTAGTAGAAATAATAGTGTTTCAAATCAATTGGTGATGATTAATCCTTAAAAATATTCATTTGTGAATGATGAAGCTAGAATGGTCTTCACACAGAGATATTTTATGAACTTTCAGCAACAATGATTTGGTTTATTTTGTGGGGGAAGATATTTGCACAAAAAAAACCCCAAAAACCAAAGAGATTCAAACTTGAGAAAGTGATTAAAAATACCAATATTTTTAATGGTACATCAGTTTAAAGTATTTCATCATCATTCACTATATATCCAATAGATCACATACTTTTGACATTTCTAAATGCTTTGATTTTATTTTTTTTTTTCCAAGAAAACTGGCTTCCATACACTGAATCAGAATGAGGTGCAGTCATGGCATGTTTTGACTTGTCTTTGTTTTCCTTTAGTTGGCTGGGGATCTCCCAAACTTAATAGACTTGGAAAACTTGAACCTCTTGGTGAAACACTTCATGCTGGTAATTGAAAATGTTTTGGGTTTTGTACTTTTTCAAAGCATTCTCCATTTTTTATCCACTTCTACATTCATTTCATTCTTCATCTTTTTTTTTTTTTTTTATTTCTTATGCCAGTTTTCATTGACCAAAAACTAACCCTTTTGCTTGGTAGAAAGCATCTTTCTGATTTTTCAAGTCTTTTTTTTCTGTTTTTGCCAATAAGTTTTCTCAGATTCCTTTATATAAAGCTTAAAGAGGGATAAATATCAGAAGCTATTAATGACCTGAAGTTACTTACACAGCAGCATGTACCTAAATATAGCATATGAGCCATACAACAGGGAGTAACAGGATGAGTTACTTTTTAGTTCAGACAGCTGGTACATTGAAAATGTAAAGTTTTGAAGTATATTTTCATTGTCCACATGTAGACAGTTCATTATTATTGGATGCAGGGGGGACAGGAGCTGTGTTATCTGGATGCTGGAAGCAGACTGAGGTGTTCAGCAGAGAGGATACTGAGGAATGACCAGGTACACAGCAGAGCTTCATGTTTTGGCACAAGATGCAGTCTGGTTCTGTTTGTTTCCACACTGGCCTTATGATCTGCTCTATTAGTGCTAATTGCTTCACAATACTGACATGGGCTCCCTCTGTCTCTGTAGTTGTCTGAACCACAGCCCACATCCAGATGAATCTGCTGCCTGCAGGTTGACTCCTTGTGTTCCCTCCTGAAATAGGCCAAATTTTCTTCTACTCACTGCTCCTTTTCCATGTGGTTTTAAAAGTATAGTCTGTAAGATTTCTGTCACTGTGTGACAACCACTGTGTGATTTCTGTCACAAGTGTTTTCTTGTGAAAGGGAAAGCTAAAGACACATAGGCAACTCTGAATTAAGTGCATTATATTAGCAAATCCAAATGAGGGACTGGAATCCCAGCTGTGGGGAAAAGTCCAGCACAAATTTGATTGCAGAAGTAGTGAAACTGCCAGCTGAAAACTAGGTTGTTATCTGCAAAGAGCAATAAAGCTTGGGATCTGCTGCTTTACCTGAAGAGCCAGTGTCCCTAAAAGTTCACAAACTGGTAGAGAAAGAAGTTTAATAAATGGCAATGTCAAGTTGTAGTTGGCAGATTCTTGATTTCTTTCTTCAGTAAAGACTATTTTCTATTTCTGGAACACTAGGAAAGATTGTTTTTCATATGCTCATATTGCATCTTTTTCTCAGCTTGAGATTATCCTCTCTTCATTTTTCTTTTTATTTTTCCTATTTGAAAAAGCTGAGACATCTGGGGCAGTGGGGGGGGGGGGATAACCAAATAAAACTGATGGGAACACATAACACAAACTGGCCATTACTGGAAGAATTTCAAGAGACAGGAGCCCACTGGGGCAGTAGTGATCCTGGAGTTTACCTCTGAGTTCAACTTACTCTACAACTGCCATTAGGGCAGCACCATGTGGACACACCTGCTGAAGTTCTGAAGCACCAGAACATGGAGCTTCTCTGCCAAAGAATCAGAAGATGCTTAAAGGGGAATTAGGATCTCTAAAACCTATTTATTTTTCACATGGACGTGATTCATGTGCAGAAAAATGCCATTTATAATCTTCATCATAAAACCATCTTGCTCTTTTTCTTTTTAAAGGCATAGAGAATGTGTCAAGCAAGGAAATCAAGAGGAAGAGGTAGGGAGGGGAAGAAAGGGAAGAAGTGGTGCTCAGTTTTTATCTGTGCCTAAGGGAGGTGTTGCATTCTGTAGCAAGAGCATGGGTGGGACAAAGGGGAAAAAAATGCTTAATTTCCCTCCTTAAAGGTGTGTGAGTTAGTAACCTGAGATCTCTGTTCATTTAGTCCATTTGTAAATTAATAAGCATTTTGAAATCAACATTTGGATGTTGGTAGGAGAGTGAGCTCTTGACTGGGGATAGAACCACTGAAATCAGAGGAAATTAAAGTGTTCAGAACTTTGTGGCTAAATTCAGCACATTGCCTGCTCTCTGAGATTTGTGTTGGTCAGCAGTTTTCAGATTGACCCAGATGCAGAAAATCCTGAGAAAGCCAAAAAAGCATGGATTAGGAAAGCACTATTTACAAATGGAAAGCTTTTCAAATGCATGGTCCTGCATAGTCAAACCTGTAGTTAGGTCCTGATGTCAAAGAGCATCAGTTACTCAATTTACTTAGAGCAGTTGTTCTTTTTTTTTTTTTTCTCTTCAGCAGAGAAATAAGTAATTGTTAGGGTTTTAAAATTTTTTTCCCTCAAAATGTTTGCCCAAAGTTCATTCTAAATATGACTTTAAAAGTTTTTCAGACAGTAACTTCTGTGAAATAAAAGGGCCTGGTTTCCTTATTGGTTATTTATATCCTTATTGATATAAATGGCTTGAATTTACAGTGAAAATATATTTTTATTATTTCTTTTAGCTGGGACTTCAGCAAGTCATCCTTTTCTGGGTTTTTTTTTTTTGTTTCTCTGAAGTGCAGGGTTTCCTATGGCAACTCTGCCTTTTGGTGAGCAGTTTGCTTTAACAAACTGCCATTGGCCAGGTGACTGAAAAGTCTTTGTCATGCCTCAGTTGCAATAGGATGCTCTGTAAATGCTCCAGGTAAAAGTGTGACAGATGCCTGGTTGCTCTTGCTGCTGAAATATTTCAAATTAGTGTATGTGAGGCTGAAACACCCTCCAACCTCCCTTTTTTTTAATGCTCCTTGTCCTCAGAAACATTAATCTGACTTTTAATTTAATCTGCAAGCTGAACGTTGGTGAACAGGCAGTTTAGTGTATGAACTGAGCCAGTTTTGTGTCACTCTTAGCAGAGAACATGACATTGGATACTGAGGCAGGGTTAACAAGCAGTAGAGTCAGTTATAAATCTTTAATTACACACTTATTTTCATTCAAGACTGCTGTTTTTCCCAGTCATGCTGAAGATTCTAGCACAACACTGGGTAATGAGTGTCTTGTTTATTGTCACTGGAGGATGCATTTGCAAGAGTGAGAAACCTCTTCTCATTATAGGGCTGGCAGACAATTTTCCCTCCTAAAGTGGTCTGCTAGACATCAAGAAAAGAATAAAAATATCCACTGTACAGGTTTGCATTTAGCCTCTAATCATTGTTGCAGTTTGGTTGCTTTTCACATGCTGTTGGGACACTGAATTAGCTTTATTAAAGGCAAAAGATGTACAACAATAATATAAAAGTGTAATTATTTTACTGATAGAAAGGAAGGAGAACTAAAAACATTCTCCTACAAACTTGTACACATATTCTTAGAGTAATATGGTTGCTCTGGTTAATTTTATCTCAGGAATTCAATTTGAAGTTATTGCATATTAATAAATTGCATTAAGTTATTGCAATTTAATGTCATTGCATATGTAGAACAAATGGAATGTATTTTTATTGGAAAATTATTATTTATTAAAGCAGAATTTTGCATTGGCAGGCCATCAAAGCTTTGCTGGGCAGGAGACTGTCAGCATAAACAAAACTGAGATTTGAATGGTTCAAAAAGCTGCTTTTATTTTTTCTTGATTTCTCCCTGTTTCCTCTTCCCATCTCTCATGATACCATTTTGCTTGTGAAGTGCTTTGCATGTCCCAGTCTGCATGGTTTTTTATATCAAATACTAATGTTTGAGAATACTTTTTATTCTCTTCTGGTATGGTTAATAACTTTGTCTGGAATAATTCTACTACTTTAAACTCCTTTATTGACAAAAGAAAAATGTTACACTTCTGTCTAAAAATTCTTAATGTGGTTCTTTTAAAAAGAACTTAAGGCTTTCAAGACAGATGCCATGTGGAAATCAAACCAAGATTTTGGGTGCTGCAGAGCATTACTGGCATTTCAGATATTGCAATGCAGACTTGACTGCAGCAACATTCAGATTTTGATACTACTTTTTTTTTTTCAGTTGTTATTTGTACTGTTTGGATGTCTCATTTCCTATTTTTGGGGATGTTTACAGATCACCTTTGGGCTTGACTTTATAAATCCTGCTGCTTTATAAGAAAATGGAATGAAACTCTGTTTTGGCCAAAACACCTGCAGACAGTCATTGGCATCATATCTGGAAGTTTCTTGTAGGAACAACCTGCAAACTTGCAAGCTCTCTAGATTTCATTCAGGAAGCAAGAGTTATTTAAACATCCTTTAAGCATGGGAGGTGGTGAATGAGAAGATTAATGTGTTTTTCTTCTCTGCCATTTCAGATTTCTATGTAAAGTCTTTGCCTCCAGTAACTGTACGCCAAAGACCCAACAGTGATACCCACGATGTCATCGCTTAACTGAGACACAAAGAACAGCTACAAAATGTAATAAAAATATATCATTGAAACGTTTTTTTTTTTCCCCTTGAAGAATTTTTTTTACAAATTCACTTCATCAGCTCGTTGCAAAATAACTTGGCAACAGTGAAAGGTGGAGTTGTTCTTAGGGTGCTTAGTTGAACTCTCAGACTTCGTCATTTACTTTTTGACATCACCAGCTCTTGAAGTCTCCTGAAGAAAGGTCTGTGTGACCATGAATTCTCACAGGAGCATGGTATTCAATATTTATTGGGTTTACTTGTGAAAATATGTAGCTGTTACCCTGAAGAAAAAGACCTCCAGGATCACAGAATAATGGATTTTATGTTCTCACTGAGACCCTTCTCCAGGTGCTGCCCTGTCGTTGGTATTTTTACAGCTAATAAATTATTCTAAAGCATTTTGTAATATTCATTTATGATAGGATGAATATAGGAAAGTTATGCAAAAAATATTAAGTATATTTTTCTATCTTTTTATAAAATTATTTGAAAGTTACTGACTACCAAGAAAATGAAAGCATTAAAAAGCTGATAGTCAAATGCATACAAACAGAGTATGTTTGACTCTTGCTTTTGCTTTACAGTAGCAATACCTCTTATTAGAGATGACATTACCAGGCACATATTTTCATTTTTGTCAATCTAAAAAAAGGGGGGAGGAGGGGGGAAGGTAAAAAGGAAAGTTTGAGATAAATACATTTTATACTAAATTAATGCTTTCTGAATTGTCTAAAAGATTTCGTATGTGGTGGTTTATTTGTTATATTCACTGAGTTCAGCATAGATAATAAATTCAGTTGAAAAAATAGAGCTGAATATTGTATTGTCTGACATAGAAGAAGATTGCACACAGAGAAAGTTTTGCACTAATTCAGTCATCAGTTTTGATGGCAAACTGAATCAACCAGCATGCAGATAATCTCCAGCAGTTTTTAATCTCGAGAATAATAGAGATTAAATTAATAATAATAATCTCTCTAAAATGCTGTCTCTAAAACTGGGAAGCCCAGACTTTTAAGGACTTGTGTAATACTTAATTTCACATTGAGAAGGTCATGTGCAAGTGATGCATAAAGGAGAAGGGTTGTGATTGGATGTATCCCCATTGCAGTGGTTTTCCTCTTGCCTCTGGAACAGCCCTGGCTATGTTGTGTAAACCTGTGTCCTTATGCCACTTCATTCCAGCAAAGCTGAAACCCCACTCCCAGGGCTTTTGAAGAAGCAGTGCTTGATCATTTTCTGTCATGTTCTCAGTCTTCCATAGCATGGTTATTACCAAATTGTTTTAGTAGATGTGAATGCAATGTATACAGTCAGCACTTCCACATTAAATCTTTGCTGCATACCCCTTATGGCAAGAGTTGCACTATTAGCCATCAACTTTATTCATCCAAATGAAAATAGGAATTAAACAAGAGTTGCACTATTAACCATCGACTTCATCACAATGAAAATATGAATTAATTTTTTTTTAAGTATGCTTGAGTGGGGGGGAAAAGTCTTAATATTCTTAATTTTGGAGTGGATGGAGAGGAATATTCCAAGTCTGCTAGTTTTAGTGTAAGGATGCAAGCATGAGAATACTTGTGTAACATGGTTGGGTTTGATTATTCTCAGGATTTTATCACTTCAAACACAATATTAAGTGGAAGGGAGGGTGCATAAAAGTTTCCATGTGAATCTCAACCTTGCTGTCTTTACCTCTGTTCCTCTTAAAGGCTCTACTTTCACAGACTTTTTTTTTGGCTTCAGTTTCTAGAAATGTATTACCCTTCTGTTGTAACACTCATCAAAAATAAATTAATGGAAGTCTTTCTTAAAAATAAAACTAATACTGCTGTGATAACAAAATTGGGGAAACTGAAATGAAAATGTTGATACTGGTATGTGAAACGTGTACGAGTGTGTGGACAGTTTTGTTTCTGCTTTTAAAATAAATTTTATCAATATATAACCAAATTGCTCAAATTCTTGAAGTTGTGTTTATGAATCTGCTTTGGAGTTATTTACTACAGTAGTTTTTTTCAGTCATTTATTCCACCTTGGCTTTTTAGTTGCTTAAGATGAAATTTATGTATAGAATAAAACCAGTGCACAGCATCATCTTTCCCATATTATCATTAATTTACTTTTATTTTTGGAAGCAAGTAGAATCATAAATGCTTGATGGCTGCAGGTCTGATTTACATGTCTAAATGTCCAAATTAGAGACCTTCTAGATGGAATCTTTTCATACTTTTACAACTGCATTGTGGTCTAATTAAACATTTATTGATAGGTTTGCACTAATGTGTATATGTGTAAAGTGCTTTGGTAGTGTACTTAATATTTGAGAGGTAATAAGTTGTACAGTTGTAATTATTGTAATATTTTGTCAGGTTCTGATGCTTTTCATTATCAACAACCACTTTCAAAATCTATCACTGCATTGAGCTACAACTGTTTGTAGTTCAATATTTGATGGGTAAGGGCATGGAAATACACTACAGAAGTAGAACATTTTGCATCCTCTATGTGCAACATTTTAATTAGATTTTAATACAGATCCAAAATACTTTAAAGGTAAGAGAAGTAGATCTTCTAAGATAATTTTCATGAGCTGAATTAATGTAATCAGTGCTTCAAAATAAGTTGCCCTGTTGTCTTCCTTTCAGACACAGAATGCACAGAAGGACCTTACTCAGAGATGTCAAGGTTTTACAGAGAAAATAAACATAAGTGTGTTATTAAAAGTAGGTGTATTTGATGTCCAGTAGGTTTAGTTTCACATCTGTGACTTGGTCTCTCCATGTGAATAACAGACAGTGAGGTCAGACAACAGCACTATGATTTGAGAGGAAGATGCTTGTGAGATTTCCATTTCAGCTCCACAGCCTTGGTGGAAAATTTGATTATATATATTATTTGAATAACCAGCTGATGTCAGCTTTCCAGGGGTCCTCCTGTGAGCCCTGGGGTAGGAGCCTCAGGGTGGCAGCAGCAAGGCACCTGCAGAGAGGGGGAACCTGAGGTGCTGGGGCACATCAGCACCCCCTGGACACACAGAGGCCTCGGGGTCTCTCCCTAGCTGGGCTGTGAATTCTGGAGGAGCTGGGTAAAGTCTGTGGTGATTTATCCTTTCCTTGCAACTCAGAGCCCTGCAGTTCTGTCCTCTGAGGCCCATCTGTCACTTCCAAATGGATTTCCTGGTTCTGCTGCTTCAGATGACTTTCCAAACAAGGCTGCTGGCAGGGGGCTCATCACAGAGTTTATTCTCCAGTGTATTTCTTGAGAACAAGTTATTTTTGGATCAAATCATGTCATATTAGAAAAGACTGATGGACAGTAACAAATCAAGCACCATAAGCTTTTTGGCTGTGATTTGGTTTTATTTTTGTGTTTTCTTTAAATAGCATTCCAACAGTATTTTTTTCCAGTATTAGATATTCTAGTATTTTAATTGACATCTTAGTACTGCAACTTCAGGATGCTGCCCCCTGACTTTGCCATGCTGTCTGTTAGCTAGCTTCCTAGCTTCTGGAATTAGTTCCATTTAAGGTACTTTCCTAGTTTGAACAGAACATACTCCCTAGTATTTCATTAGATGCATCTGTAAATGGAGTCAAGAATTGTATTTTTAAAGTGTAATTTGACACACGTTGATCTTGGTTGCTTTTGGATCTTTTTTGTTTTAGTTTTCTCCTGCTCACACAAGCTGTATTTTCTTACTTAAGATTTCTTTGACAACTGCTCTGTGGTAACAAAATCTGTGCTTCCCAGATGATGTTAGCAAAGTGGACTGTGGAATGGTTATAAAAAAATAAGAATTTCAAACTCTCTTCCCTATGTCTATGGGAAAGACAGAGAGGGTGAAGTTGGGTGAGGATGAGTAACAAGAAATTAAGTCCTTGCATCAAGCCAAGTATGCAGGTTGAGTATCTAAACACCACCAAAGCCAGGTAAGCCTGAATTAAGGTAGCCATGCTAATTAAAGTAATGATTCATTGATAAACGACTGGATAATAGATTGAAGAAGAATAGGAAATTCAGGACTTTGAAGTAGACATGTAAAAAAAATTTTCAGGGTGATGTAGATTTTGTAGACATCAAGCTGTTGCCTACTCAAGTCTTCCCAGTGTTTGCACCTGTTACTGCAAAAAGTAGTAGAGGTTGCAGATGCATTTGTACTGCTTTGTAGCAGTTTGTGATGGTGGTGGTGGTGGTAGTGAACAAACTAACTGAAATCTTTGCTTCTGATGTATTGCAAATCTTACTGGTTTTGGACACATTAAGCAACACTGGTGGCACCATCTACAACTGGAACATAGCCCTAGATTTAGGGGAAGGAGTTCCATTCCATGTATTTTTATTGGTAAATTTCAATTATTGTATTTATTTTCTTGTATGTTACTGGTCTTGGCAGAATTACAGCCACAGAGAACTGTCCTTTTTCTATCAGTTTTGTCCTGTATCTGTTGGTACAGCTCATTTAGGAGCTTTTCTGGTTTCCTTTCACATTTGATGGTACACAGGAGGTCTCCATTTTGCCTAGTGACTCTGTCAAGATCCTGACTGAAACACTTTCACTGAGCTTGCAGGTTTGATAGTGATTTGCATGAAATTTGTATAAACATTCTTAATCCTTATTCGTCCATACCTGAAACTCAAATATTTCTCTTCATGCTAGGACAAAAGTAATAGCAGGAGCCTTTGTGCTTCTGTTCTGACAAAGCTGCCCCATCACAGTGGCAAGATGCCATTGTAGCAGCACTGCACCTGCTGCACTTGGCCAGCTGGGGTCTGCTGCTTTCTGCTGCTTACTGTTCCCCACCAATGGCTTATCTGAAAATGTTTACTGGGAATAATGCCATCATAACAGCATTTTTGTCTTTGCACTAGGGGCAAGTTAAGCTAGAGCTGATCTCCAGCGTGCTTTGGAAGAGGCCAGTGAGCAGCTGAATGGCAGTTCACAGAATCACAGAATGTGAGGGGTTGGAAGGGAGCTAGAAGATCATCTAGTGCAACCCCCCTGCCACAGCAGGGGCACCTAGACCAAGTCACCCAGGAACAGATCCAGGGG
>JAOEGS010007307.1:70323-86941 GCA_025447755.1 Corythornis vintsioides | reverse complement strand
TCAGGCAGGACCTGCCCTTGATGAAGCCATGTTGGCTGTCCTTCATCAGCCCATTGCCTTCTTTTTGTCCTGTTAGAGCCTCTAGGAGAATCTGCTCCATGATCTTCCCAGGCACAGAGGTGAGGCTGACAGGGCGTTATGCATGTTTTGTCTGTCTTGGGTTTTATTTCACTCTCTCTTATATTCCTTTTCATTATTATTATTTCTATTAATATAATTATTATTTCAGTTATTAAGCTGTTCTTATCTTAATCCACATCCATAAGGTCTGTTTGTTTACATTTTTGATTCTCCTCATCCCATGGGTGGAGGAGAGTGAGGCTACATGGTGCTTAGTTGCTGGCTTGAATTAAACCATGATATCATGCTATTAGCAGCACCTTATTTGTTTCATTTATGTGGATCCTCTGTTTTTAATAACTGACATTTGGATGAAAGCTGGAAGGTAAAAGTTCAGTTTCTCTTCTGATTTCCTTCTTGACCAAAAAACTGAAACTACTCTGGTTTGGTTTTGCTGCGGTCATCTGAAAGGCACTTGTGAGGTTTTATGTAGGATTTTCTGATCTGGGTTGTTTGTTTTTGTTGTGGCTTTGTTTTGGTTTTGTTTAGTTTTTTTTTACAGTGGTTTACAGAAGCTTCATTTTGTGTAAAGTGTCATACTATTTTGTAGTTTATTGCTGTATTTTGTTCCTTTGCTTTCTCTTGAGTTTTTGCTGGTGTTTTCAGCACAGCTTTTTAAAAATAGTGTTTTTTTCCAATCAGAGGTAGTCACTGATAGGGCTATAAACACTAATTACTTTTAAAGAATACTTAGGGGATCATCTTTTTAAACAAGTGAAAGAATTACCTCCCTTTTTTATGCAGGTTGTATCCTTAATATCCAGGTCTGTTAGGTGCATCTCCTAGCTTTTTTTTCT
Source organism: Corythornis vintsioides (assembly GCA_025447755.1). Lineage (NCBI taxonomy): Eukaryota > Metazoa > Chordata > Aves > Coraciiformes > Alcedinidae > Corythornis > Corythornis vintsioides. The sequence goes on along the minus strand of JAOEGS010007307.1, from coordinate 86,024 downwards.
TTGTCAAGTGAGATCACTTGTTTATGGATTTTGCCTTTTCTTATATGAGTTTTTACTGGTCTCCCTGGTGACTCAGGTAAGATTAGATTTCACCCAATAATTTTTATTTGGTATAAATATGTTTTGGTGAATTTATGTATTGTGCTGAAGAGTGTTAACCAGAGCTATGTGGGTGTTGACAAAGGTACATTAAACAATTGTCACTTTCATGTCATGTCAAAAAGAATGAAAATCATTGACTGTTGTTGCTTCATAAGTTCTTCATTATTTTAGGGCTGACTATTTGACCTCTTATTAAAACAGTAATGGAAATTCTCCTGTGAACAGTTTGAGAACAGTTATGGTCCTGTTCACATAGAAGAATCACATGTTCTTTTTTTATTTTCATATATATGAAAAACAGGTTGGAAATCACAGTATTTTCTTGTGTTCCTTCATGTACCGTATCACATGCTTTCTTCCCCCACCCTTTGCTTTTGTTTGAAGTTTCTAGTATGCCTCCTTGGCAGAAATACAATATAGCACTTGAGAAACTATTTTTGTTTGGTTGGACAGTTTCTATCCCTTGAACTTACAAGAAGCAGAATTACAAAATGTCAATGGATAAGTACTGGAAAAAAAAAGTCTAGGGCAAATTGCTCTCTATAAAAATTTTATCCCAGGGAGGAAGAAAAAGCCTTGTTTTTTGGTTTTGTTTTTTTGGGTTTTTTTTGTGTCAGTGCCTCCACTCTCTGCTGTACAACACTTTGTGCAGTTATGGAACAAACAAGAACTTTTACAAAGCTCTTGCATTTTGAATAAGAGACAGCAGTAAGAACAGTGAGACAACGGAAGTGGGAAGGAGATATACAGTATAAAACAGTCTAGAATCAGTGGCTGTAGAAGAAAGAAGGAAGAGAAACAGAAGGCTTTGGTTTTAGTTTGAATGGGGAAGACTGAAACATGACTGAAGATGAGATTTGTACTGTCAGCAGTGTATTGCAGATGGAGCTTTAGCCTGGAATGAAGTAGTAGAGTTGATGTAGTTAAGAAAACAGAAGGAGTTTGGAAAGATAGGCAGTGCAGGAGGCTGTGGGCACAGGATGATCTTGCAGCTGGAAGAGCAGTCACAAGCAAGCAGTGGGAGTGCCCTGAGGAGTGCAAGGAGGAAAAGGTGAGCTCGGGGTGTCAGAGTAGGAAGAGGTCTAGTGCAGAAAGAGAAGTAAGTTGGTGATGCAATAACAGCAAATAAACCTGCAGTTTAGCCTTTTGACTCTTGTTGATCTGAAATTTGGGGACCCTGTTTCTTCAGCATGTGGGGAAAAAAGGGCGTGTTTTGGCCTATGTCAGATTAAGGTGGGACAGGTTGGACGCAAGTAGTCTTTGAAAAGTAATTTTTTGTTCTTCCTTTGGTAAGCCAAAAAGAGAGTTTTATGTTCTTAACATGTTCTGGTGGGTTTTCATTGAGTTATGGTGTTTTCAATCATCACTGCTTGCCAGTAGCCTGATTTAAAAATTACCAATGCATCATAAACAGCTTTTTGTGTTTGTGTAGGTGCCAAAAATGCGGAAGCCGTATTAGAAAATGCAAAAGGGAAAATAACAAACTTAGGGAACGACTCAAAATGAAATCCAGGTTTAGCTGAACAAGTATGTAATGGGTTCTTTTGCCCTGAACTTCAAAAATGGTTATTGAGTCTGTGAAAACATGGTCATTTATGGATGCTTGAATGTGTTAGTTTAGAATCTGGAATAAATTAATTTTGCATTTTTGTAATCAGAGTTACACAAGCAGTAATGATATAGCTTTGTTTTATAAGACACACTAAGGTTACAGAAGATGGAGGAAGGAACAGATCTGTATTATTGTTGCTTTCTTACACCTCTATCTTGTTGGAACTTGGGAGAGACACTTCCAAACCAGGCAGAAGTTGAGCCTTGAAGTTGTTAGTAAAATTCCTCACTACATGGTTTATAATTCCTGATGTAATGTTCCAATTTGATGTTACTCACATGATCTCAATTGTTAGAAACTATGTTGTGTCCCAGATAAATGCCTTGCTGTTCTCACATCCCACTTTCTCTTGCCAGTGAAAATACCTCTGACTTAAAGCTGTCAATTAGACTGTGTATGTGTAAAAATAAGGTGGCTGTAGACTGCTGTTTCTGTTGGAAGCCAGAAAGTGCCTGTAACATGGTAGGAGAGGCCACTGTCCCATGGATTTTATGAAGGAGCAGTGCTGGTACAAGCTCCTGCTGACAAGTCTGGTAGTAGTGCAGCCGGGAGTTTGCACACCAGTGAGTCACTGGATATGTGAAAAAAAGCAACAAACGGGTGCATAAAGGGCTTTAAACAAAAATAATACGTTTACAGGATTCGTTGAACTTTATGCAACTTGAATATAAAACTTTGTCGTTGGACATGACTATGACTAATAATGTATTGAAGAGGGTTTTGTCACTCATGGTATTGATCAGGCCGGCTGCTTGCCACTGTAACAGGCAAGTTATAACAGGAGTTAACAGCTCAAAGTGTTGTGAGTGGATATGGGGAGGTTGCCAACGCCATCATATAAGGTACTGTAAGGTCAGTCCCATTTAAGCAATATTAGTTTAAGCAGGAAGGGTGGTTAAGACATTTTGGGATCATAGTTTGAGAAAACTGAGAGGTTGGTTTCATTAGCAAAGCAGAGAGATGAGGATGGAGATGCATTCTCTGATCTACCAGAAGAGCTGCTGGCATTAAGACAAAATCTGTAGAAATAAATCACAGCATTTTAATTTTATCAGTATTCACAATGTTGGCATTTAAGTGTTGTTCTTTTAAAGAGATTGTTTGTTTCTTTCTTCAGAAACAAGACCATTACAGAGTTCTTCAAACCAGTTTTAAACCAAGGTATGTATTTTTTACATGGAAGGTATAAAACTTATAGCTGTAAACTCAATAGTTTTAATTACATAAGGGTGCAGAAACACATTCCATATTGGAGCAGTGATATAATGAGTGTATAATAACGTGACATACACAGTGAAATAATAGATGATTTCTATATTATATATATAATGTCACAATGTTCACATTGTATTTTTCCAATAAAGTAACAGAAAATGTTAATTTCCTATTAAAATTATTTAAGTAGTGATATAGTTATTTCAAGCTATTGTCTCACTTAATTTGGATTGTATATTAACAGCTGAAGCTGTGACATAGATCATGCAGTTCTTTGATATGAAATAAATCACATGGTACTAACAAAACTAAACGACTAAGTAAATTCATTTTGGATTGCATGTGGGAGAGGTAAAAAAATAAAATAATATGGTCCAGCAAGATTCGGCCCTTCCACCCCAATATTGTGCTTGTGAATAATTTATCTTTTCTCTCTTAGATCTTGGCCATAAAGACAGAACTGTGTTGTGCTCACCAGACAGAGGAAGTGTAAAAGATACAGGAATCGGACTGTCAGTTTCATGTGCTGAACGTTTTGAAAGGCTAATACCTTCTCCAAAGAAGGTCAGAAGAAAAAAGATGCCAAACCAAACACCAAACACAAGTCCTGTGGTAGGTGCCTTTCTCAGAGGGATTAAGGAGGAAAAGGACAGTGTAAACATTTTAGAGAATGGGAGAGCATGCAAAGCACTGGGTTCATTGTACACAGAAGTTGTGATGCACAAACTCCTCATTACTCCAGGGTCTCTCAGCTATTTCTTGGCCAAAAAGGATGTGTCAATTCAGAACAGGGAAGAAATGCCGAGTGTTGGGGTGTAACAAGAGCACCATTGTCTTGTGGAAATAGTTGGGAACAAAAAACTGAGAGTATGGATCTAGAAGACACTAGTTCAGACTCTAACAAATGGGTTTCATCATTGGAAGCTGATACTGAAACAGCCTGTTCTAGAAATAATGGCACTGTGAACAACATGTCCATGTGCCAAAACCCAGGTCTTTTCATGAAATTGCCCTGCACTCCAACTGACTCTGAATTTAGGTTGTCACTGGAAGCTCTCCACAGAGAAAGGAAGCGGAAGAAACATAGAATGAAACAAACTAAGCCACATCTTGTAAAGCCATTCTCAGGAACAAGTGTATCACATCAGGTGTGTTTAAAAGGGTCCTTAAAGGTGGAAATCAGCAACCCATTATGCATGTTTGTTTTTTGGGTTGTTTTGGGTTTCTTTGGTTTTTTTTGGTTAGAGGGTTGTTTCTTTGGGTTTTTTCTTCTTTTTCAACGTAGTATGAAATTCTTAGCTATTGTACATAGAAATCCTGGCTTAAAAGCAAGGGAGATATTTTGGATTAAATGCAAGCATGGGACTGCAATGGAAATTGTAACTTTAAATTGTATTTTGTAGGAAAAACGTATTTATCTTAAACATCTTATAACCTTGTGTTTTCTTACAATGAAGCATAGGGAAGAGTCTGGAAAATTTCTGCTAGTTTGAAGTTGTGGTTAATAGCAGTTCAGATTTATGCATTTAAGCTGCAGTATTTAGATAGAAATGGGAGTAGTCCCATTAAGTATGTAGTATTTCATTACAAGTTGAATTATATTCACTTTTTTACCAACCAAGAAAACCCTTTAAAAGGTTGATGGTTCATTGCAAGGAAGATAATTATGTGTGTCTCCATAATGTGCTATGAATGGAACAAAAAAGATTGTTTAGCATGTGTTTCCTTGTCTCTTTAGCACCCCTCTCTCTGTATTTACTTGTATGTGCTTTCTGAAATTTTGTTATTTAACTTCCTAATGACTTTTTTGAGCAAAGCCAGCTGGGCTACATTGCTGTATAGCCCAGGGACACAGGCTAATAGCCCTAAAAGATATAAAATTCAGGTTGTGGAGAGCCCTTTTGATGAGATCTTTGCAGCTGTGTTTCATCTTGAAATTATATGTATTCACATATATCTGTGAGTGTGTGGAACTAACTCTGTGCTGGATTCAACACTTGGCTCAAGATGTCAACACCCTGGTTTTAAAAATTATGCAATTAACTTTTTTTTTTTCTGTCTTTATTTTTAGGGAAATGGATGTCCTTTAAGAAAAATACCACATTCTGGTTCAAGGGAGACTGCCTCAGGTAGAAGCAGTGCTGATAATATGGAGTTAATTAATTGGATTCATCACTTAGCATATTTTTTTAAAAAAAAACAGATTGTAACTTAATTAGAAATTATTATATTTATTTGTCTTAATCCCTGATTATTTTTAAGGTTTCTTTTGCATTTTGGAAAATCCACATTCACAGTGGTGTTAAAAAGTTTTACCTTTAATCTTAATCAAGAACATTCTCATTGAACCAAACACTAAAGTTTAGCTGGTATTCTTCTTCCATATTGTCCCTTTTAACCACATAATTTTGTTCTACCATAGGTAGAACTGACTATAAAAAGCTCACATGAATAGAATCTTGATTTAGGTCAGTAGGATGATTAAAAAAAAAAAGAAAGGGGGAGGGTAAGGAACCCAAAATGAGGAGAGTATTATAATGTTGTGGGTCCATGGCCATGTAAACCCATCAGACTCTGCAGCTGTGCTTTGCTCTCCACCTGTGCTAACATTGGGACTTGGCCAGCAGCGTGAGGAGCTGCTGTGGATTTGGGATGATCTGTGAAGTGCCTTGCCATCAAGTGCCCAGCTGCTGGTGCCATTTTAAAGCAGGAAGCAAAAAAGCATTGTGAGGAAGGTGACCTCAGCTGGCATAGAACCATAGCCTGAGAACAGGTTTCTTCATATCCTGAACAGTTTCTTTATGACCATTGTTAAAACTACTGCAGTATTTCCAAAATACTTTTCATCCTATTCATTATTTATAACCTTAATGTGTAATTACAAAAACTTTTTTCCAGTCTCACACCTCAGCTGAGCTATTGTCTGTTTCCAAAGACTGATTGATTGTCATGTATAGGAGAAGTGTTCTTTAGTGGCTACTGAGCTGCTTTAAGATAAAAGGATTCAATTTAATTTCCAAGTTAGTTGCAGTAGTAATTTACCAGTACAGTATCAGCTAAATCTTAATTATAGTCCACTGGGTTCAAGCAGAATGTGTTTTCTGATAAAAATTTCTGTCATTTTGACTTTTAAAAACAGTAGTTTTTTAAAGAGAAAGCTCTTATGGTTTTGATATTCTATTTTGTTGTGGGTTTGTTGTTTTTATTTTTTTATAAACATGACAACAGTGGTTTAATTTTTTTCTTAAACACTTCATAGATGACCCATGTCAACCAAAGCCAAAGCAGGTTTCAAACCATGAGGCGTCTTCTCCAAATGCACTGAGAACATCATCTGAAGTGGCTGCCGGGATGCGGAAGAGACAGTCTGTCCCTTCACACTGCCTTAGATCTGTGATGTCTTCTGGGCAATCCAAACAAGTAGACTTTTCTGGGAAAAGAAAACACACTGCTATGGGTGTGGATGCAGATGGTTCAAATAAATCTGAAGTATCAAGTTTGAATGACCCTGCTTTTAGTAGATCATCTGCAAAATGCAAAAATAGGAGGTCTGACTTTGTAAAAAGTACCCTGTTAAAGTCTACTTGTGGTGGTATTCTGCAACTAATGGAGGCTGCTGTTCTACCTAGACATGATTCTATTCTTCCAAAGGAATACCTCAACTCAAGTGATGGAAATGAGAAGAATAATTGCTCCTCTGTAGGTTTGTCATCTTCATATTCTGCACACAGTCCTGGTAAAAATAGCCACATTTCTGTTGTGGATACCAAAGAGAATCAATTGCAGGTGGCTAACTCACACTTTTTCTTGGAAAAATCCCTTCCTTTTTCTCAGGATAAAAGTACTGTATTGCCTTCTCTCCACCACTTAACACAAACAAAAGGTGTGAAATCTCATCTCCAGAATGTTGACTTATCTCAGGTATTGGATGCTAAGAATGAGCAAGATGGAAGAAGACCAGAAAGATGTGCACACAATAAAGCTTATAGTATTCAATCCAGCAATAGCCTTTCAAAAACAAAAGACATGTCTTCAGAAAATGCTTCTGATTGTTCAGTGGAAGGTTCTGGGAAACGGGCACTCTCAGAAGAGGCTGGTAAAAGTGTTCCCTGTTCATTGCCTGTTGAAGAAGAGTGCATTGACAATGGCCATATGTCTTCACAACTCTCAGGAAATTTAAAAGTTGAAAGCAGCTGTACTGACAATTACAGGTTGAATGGAAAATCCAAAAGCAGCTTTGACAGTGAAGATGAGAGTCTGGAATGCCACCTAGATGATGATGACAACAGCGATGAAGAATTATTCGTGCCACTGCAGGAAATTCTCTCTTCAAGTCCCAAGCCGCAGGCAGGAACCCTTGAAGAATCTTGCCTTGACAGCTTTTGCCAGGGCAGTGTGACTCCATTACTGAAGCTTCATGTAAGTGGCTAAAAAAACAAACAAACAAAAAAGCATCACGTCAGCTTTATTATGTTGCATTTTTATGTTATTTTTTCTTTTATTCATAATGCATGAAAACTGAGAGCTATTTGCCTGTAAAACTGATTACTTGGCTTAAGGTACTGTCCTGTACAGATCATAGAATCATAATGGTTGGAAATGACCTCAAGGATCATCAAGTCCTTCATCCTAACCTCTCTATCCACTAGACCACAGCCTCAAGTGCTACATCTACTCATTTTTTAAATGGCTCCAGGGATGGTGACTCCACCACCTCCCTGGGCAGTCTGTTCTAGAGCTTAACCACTCAGTAAATAATTTCTTCCTAATATCTGATCTAAACCTCCCCTGACACAACTTGAGGCCATTTCCTCTCATTCTATCATTAATAATTTGGGAGAAGAGACCAACACCAGCCTCACTACAACCTCCTTTCAGGTACTTGTAGAGAGCAATGAGGTCTTCTCTTTGTCTCCTCTAGACTAAACAACCCCAGTTCTCTCAGCCTCTCTTCACAACCCATGTTTTCCAGATCCCTCACCAGCCTTGTTGCCCTTCTCTGGACCTCCTCCAGCACCTTAATGTCCTTCTTGTGCTGTGTTGCCCAACTAGACACAGTACTCAAGGTGCAGTCTCATGAGTGCCAAGTACAGGGGCACAGTCACCTCCCTGCTCCTGCTGGTCACACTGTTTCTGATACAGGCCAGGACGCTGTTGGCCTTCTTGGCCACCCGGGCACACTGCTGGCTCATGGTCAGCCGGCTGTCGCAACACCCCCAGGTCCTTTTTGCACCAGGCAGCTTTCCAGGCTGGGAAGAGAAAGGATGTGCTTGGTACTGAACTTGTCTTTGGAGTAGCTGAAAGTTGGTTTGTGCAGCCAGACTGCATTAGCTGTATGCCATTTGGTGTTTTTTAGGACTTCTGGTTTTGCTATTTTTCCCTAAAGAAAAAGGCAGAAGGTTACTTTTAGAAGACGTGTGGGGTCTAATATTCTCATTTTTCTGATCAGGTAAGGTTTTTATGAGCTGAAGTTAGCTAGAGGAAATTGATACAGACATTGAGAGATCTTTGTGTGAGGCTTCAGTCATATATCCTTATCTCAGGCTGTGACTATCAGAAATCTCTGTACGACTTCTGTGTATTGTTTTATTTAATGTTGAATTTCAAAGAAATTAGAAGTATTTTAGAAAAGATTTCAGAAAGCTAAATGACTTCTACTCACTAGAGATAGATGAAGTATTTGAATCCCAGTTTACAGGACATGGTGATGAATTGATCTCTGCTTTTAAAGGTAGCCTATTTGTTCAATATCAACTTGTCAAATAAGTAGTGATTTTGAAGTTCTGTTATAAAATATTGTTTTATTTGGGAAGGTCCTGCAGAAGGACTTAGTGTGGCATTCCTGACAAAGTTGGTACAGGTAGGAGGAGATGACTGCATTTGAATAAAGCTTTTGTACTGACTCACGCTGGGTTGGAGTTAAATTTTCTTAGTAACAGGTGTATGGTGCTGAATGGTTTGGAGAAAACCAGTGTTGATAAGAGACCAGTCCTCTGGCTGTTGTGGAGCAGTACCTGCAGAGTGTCAAGGCTTTCTTTTCTTCCTACTCTTGCCCTGCAGTGAGTAGTCTGGAGTGGACACAAAGCTGGGAGGGTACAGAGCCTGGACAGCTAACCCCAGATGATCAAAGGAATATATTCCATGACACCTAGTGTCATGCTCAGTGATGAAAAACAAGTAGGGGAAGTTTGTCTGGCACGAAACCATTACTTGAAGTCTAGCCGGGCACTTTTCTGCTTGTGGGAAGTGCCGAGTGATTGCTCTTTGCATCACCTTTTCTTTTCCCTCTTATTTCCTCTTCCTTAACTTATTAAACTGTCTTTATCTCAACCCATGAATTTGTTTTCTTCTGCTCTTTTTACTCCCATGAATCACAGGGGGGGAAATGACCAAGCTGTGTGGTGCTCAGCTGCTGGCTGGGGTCAGCCCACCTCTGTTTCTACAGTGGAAAACAAACAGCAGCATACCTGAATAAATACTCTCATCCTCCTCTGCTCCTGTTGTTAAATCTCTGCAACAGTTTATTTGCTGACTGATTTACTGTCTCCTTAGCCAGATATAATTATTTAATCTGGCCTTACAATTAATTATGCAGTCATGTTATAGATCAGACTTCTGCGGTTACAAAAGCATTCCACAATTTTAATGAACATGTTTATGTAATTAATGGTTAAGACAGATAACCAGAAGCAACCTAGATCAAATGTTTGTGGAACGTGTATGTAACCACAACATTTGGCCTATCCTGTTTCTGCATAATTACTGGCTAAGTCAAAACAGTTAAGAACTGTCCCAAAAATTCCATGACTGTGTTTTTTGCATATTATAGCCTTCTCCTGCCTTCTACAAAGGGGCTTTTGTATGCACATTTGAATAAAATTCCAATTGTTTTGTTGTTGAACAGTCAGTTTAGATATATTAACCAGATCTAAAATAAGGTAAGAGGTTTTTGCTTTCCCCCATCTGCCACACAAAGACATGCTGTTTGTTACATTTGAAAGATATCTCTGAATACAAAAAATTAGTGCTGTATAAATGGTCTTTTTTACTAGAAAGTGGATACTAACCTCTTAAACTAACTTCTGTTACCTTTAGATAATAGAAGTTCCCCAATGAGCACATGTGCTTTTATTGGGTTGAAATGAGAAATCTCATAGGAAGAAGTTTTGCAATCAGTAAGATGCTTGTGCAATTCAGGGTGGTATCAGAAGGGCATTGCTTGTCCAAAGAGCTGAATCATGGCCATAAAAGATTTCAAATCTGTGTTGTCTGCTACTAGCTGGATAAAACACTGGTTACTGGGTGGGGGGGGGATAGCTAGCAATTAAGACTTTCTTGGTTTATTGTTTTACTCTCCAATTCTATTTATTAGTTTCTTAATTTGGGTTTTTACTAGGATTTTGATTGGAAGCTTTGTCTTGTCCATTGATTTTGGAGGACTCCTGAAAGTGACAGGTACTGATTAATTTTTGGAGTTTCTGGTCTCATTCATGAGAATGAGCATTCCCAGGGGCTTGGTGGATGATAACAGTAAAGCTGTGAGGTAAAAGGCTTTTGATGCTAATGCTCTTTGTGAAGGTTAGCTGGAGTTCAGCCCCAGGGAGAGAAGCAAAGACTTCAGTTATTTCTAAATTAATCACTGAGAGAGATTTGACCATTACAGAAAACTGTGGAGGGATTAAGAAACCTAAACTGTTAATTGTCCTGGTTTTAAGGGTATCCTTTGGGTTTCTGTCTTCAGGTAATATTGTTAAAATTGAAAGAGGTTTCTCTTTCAATGGTGTTTATTGTCTGTTACTGAGGTAATTGCTTGTAATATTTTAAAAATTTCTTACTATTTCATTTGCAGCTTTCTAAGCCTCCTGTTGTTAGCCAGGTGTCATATGTGAACAGCCTGGAACATCTCTTGAAGGAGAAGGAAGAATCTAAAAGGTTTGTTCCTTAAATCTGCTTTGAAAAAATTGGGATGGACTTGCAGAAGTTTAGATTGATCTTGTTTCCCTGAAACTGATGGCGTTTGGGTAGTAGAAACTAAGCTTTGCCTTTTGATGCCACCAACTTATATCTGATGGGACCTAAAACTGCAGCTTAACTGTAAAAACTGGATTACAGGCTCCTTCCAAGCAATGATAAGTGATTTGTGATACATGTATCTACCCTTCAAGAGACAGGCTAAATTTACTCTTGCCTTCATGATAGGTCACTGAGCCAGCTAGCAGCTGCTGGTCAGGCATGAAATGGGAGTATTTATGTAGACTACTAGTTTTTTTTCAGATGTATTTGTAGCTCTGTTTTGGTTTCAAAAGTTGTGTAGACTTGGTATCTGAGCAGTAAACACAGATCAGTGAACAGAACTAATGAGTGTTCTTACAAAAGATCTTTTAGCTAAAAAGTGTAACATGGTGTGTGTACTAATGGCAAGTGGTGGTGTTGGGTATGTAAGTGTGATTAACTGTTCTGATTATAGAATCTGACACTAGTAATTATGGGCTGACTGACTATGGAGTAGTGACTATTCATGTAACTAGTACTGTTTAACAAATAAAATACACCTATGACATTAAAATAATAATTCATCCAGAAGGTTGGAAGTTATGTGCATTTACAAAAGAAATCTGTCAGAAGTTGGTTGAATGTATTTGTCTCTGACAAACCACTGACTGATTGTGCTGTTGGAAATTCATTAGGTTTTGGGAAATAGCCATTTTGTATCTTGAAATAGCAGTCTACTTGATTTTTACACAGATGCGATGTCTTGCGTGCTTTTGCCCTTCATTGGCTGTTGACTCCTGAGGTCATGCTCAGAGCTTAAATTTTGTTGTCTTCTGCTGTAAATACTAAATGGTGATGACATATTCTGCTGCTACTGTGATTTCAGGGTAGATGAACTAGAAAAACGCTTACAGGAAGACATAGAAGGAGGGGAAACTGATTCTTCAGATGGAGATGATGAAGAGAATGCCAGTGGAGATGAAGAGCTCTCAGAAGAACACAGGTCCTTCTAATTTCAAAACCAATTAAATCTAGTTCTTCAGTTTCCTGGTTTGTTTTTTTTTTTTTTTTTTTTTTTTTTCTAATCTCTCTTTTTCCATCAGTTGTGTTTATTATGTTGAATGTGAACCATTTCTGTCATCTTTCAGGGTTAGGTGCATTTTCTTGGACATTAATGTCTTTTAACAGTTCAACTTTCACATAAGGCTGATGTTCATAATCTGAAAAGAATCATCTCAATCAAAAAATAGCCTTGCAATGTTTGAATTCATAAAAGCTAATTTGAATTTTACAGGGTTTTTATAAAGCGATTTTCAGTAGTAGCTCATGCCATACCTGACTACCACCCTGGAGAAGATGTATTTGATTTATCAGTCTCTGGGAAAATCTTCAATCAACATAACCTTGACTTGAGGAATTTTCACTTCATCCCTCAGAATCCTATAGAAAAGCTGCTTCTTAGGTAAGAATATCCTGTTGTGTTTACTTGTAGGATTTTCTTCAGTGTTAGCAGTTTTAAAGAGAAAATAGTGTCTTTTTGTGCAGATGAGCTGTGTAAGTAGGCAAATCTGAGTGCCTTTCACTGGGATTCTTCTTTCCAGAAAACTGCATTGTTACCTGAAGCTTCCTTTATTAATTCATCTAGAATTTTCAAAATGTACCTTAAATGAGACATAAGCAAAAAAAAAAAAAAAAAAAAAAAAAAGTGCTCTGGCTGGCCTATTTCATATTTCTACTGTGCTGGGCTACCATTGATAATCTGACCAGTTTGTGGAAGATAAATGTAGAACTGAAATGTGAGACCACACAAAAGCTTAACTAGCCAAAGACAAAAACAGGAGCTTTGTGGTGAACTGATTTGTGACCTATTAATGCTGTGTTATGTCTGTGGAAAGACTTTCAGGTATTTTCGCTCTGAATGGGTCTGGGATTTAGGGCTCCACTTAATGAGGATTGAAGAAAGTCGTGATTTCTGCCACCTGTTAGATTCAGTGACTGACTAGCAACGTGTCTGTGTGAATATAAACAACTGTTCTGGAAATCAGAGGAATTTGTATTCTGTATTTATGAGGCTGTCAGGCTACAAGTACCTGGAAAAATTCTTGCCTAATACCACAAGTGCAAATCCTGAAATATTCTAATTATTTCAGTAGACATTTTGTTCCAAGCTTGTATTGGTGAAACAGAGAATTAATTTAATTATGAAATATTTGGTATACATGCATATATGCTATTGTGGGTGTGAAGAGGAGGAGGGTGGCTTCGGCTTATCTCTTGAAGAAGTGATGTTTTTGAAGCTTCAGTCCTGTCTGTGAATATTTTGTAAAGGTCACAATGATATAAGGTTCAAAAATATCTTGTAAATCAGTGACTGGAGGAAGGAGAATTAAACGAACCATCCTTTGCAGAATGGAATTATGATTTAATTGCTTATGTCCAGTTGTCACAGCTGGGAGGTACTGTCTGTCCAGTTGGCACATGGATGTTTTCCTAATCATAGAATCATAGAATGTTTAAGGCCGGAAGGGATCTCCAAAGGTCATCTAGTCCAGCCCCCCTGCAGTGAGCAGGGAAACCCTTAACTAGACCAGGCTGATTAGAGCCTTGTCCAGCCTCTCCTTGAATATCTCCAGAGATGGTGCCCCAACCACCTCCCTGGGGAGCCTATTCCACCAATCCACCACCCTCAAGGTAAAGTACTTCTTATAGAATCATAGAATGAACCATTAGCTCAGTCAGGAGAGGTTAGGACACAGATCTCTCTGCAGAATTACCTGTTATAGTAGATGCTAAGAACAGAGGAGACTGAAGAAGTTTGTGGGAAATTGGTTATTACTAATTCAACTGCTTATGATATACCTGAGTTTCTAAAGGCTAAAGCTAAAATAATTTTGTAATAAAAATTACATATTTTCTGTTCTTCCATTAGCTACTTTTTGCCCCTTAGAGGTTTGTTAAAGTGAGATTAGACTCTTTTGTTGGTTTTAGTTTGACTCCAGAGTCATTATGTAAAAGATTATTTAAAAAAAAAATCCTTTTTTTTCTCTTCTAAAGTGTTGGTAAAGATCATTGGACAGTAAAAATTCTTAGTCCCTGATGTCATTGAGCAGAGACAGGCATTGGATCATAGTACTATAGTACTATAGTGTAAATCAATGTTTGTTTGAAGCTGTTATTCTTCAATAATACAAATGGTTTCAAATTATATGGTATGGCATTCTGGAGAAAAATATAGTTGTTCTAAAAAACCAGTAAAACTTAGTTAATGTAGTATTTTGTGTAGGTAAGAGCATGCGAATAACATCTGTTTTGGGTGTTCATATGCTTGCTGTTGATGATCTGAGGGTGGGGAAGTTCTTACGTTTTTTTGAAAGTGCTCATTCAACCACTAATTAATTTTTCTCCTCTTTCCCCACTCCCATCTTTGTTTTACAGCTCTGGTGTAACACAACAGCTTTCTTTAGTTATTAATGGCTTCCTAAGTTCTGCTTACAGTTGTATCTTGTGTCCCATACCAGTTCTAAAGTGGCTTTTCCAGGTAAGACTATACTATCCATGTAGTTATGCACCATCCAAATATAATATTCTTCCTGGAAGCTGATTGTAGCAGGAATAATGAGAACAAGTTTGTAACCTAATGCAACAGATTCACAACTCTTAAATGACAAAAATTTTTCATTCTGAGTTCTTTTTTTTTCTTCCAGTCTGAAATACTTTGTCCTTAGGGATAAAATACTAGGGACAGCTGTTTCTCCACCCTTCCTTCATGTCCCTGTCCATCTTGATATGTGTTACTGCATTTGAAAAGGGCACAGTACATGCTAGGTGAGAAGAGACTTCAGGCTGTAACGGTGTGGGCCAAATCACAAGCAAATGTTAATCTTATTTCCTTCCACCCTCAAAAAAACCCCCCAAGTACATGCTGCAGTATGGAAAAGCACAGTCTGATCTGTGCATGAAACAAAAAAGAAACCTGGACTGCCTGTGAAACTGCAGAAACTGTTGGCTGGTTTTCTGCTTTTGCCAAAAGGGAAATGTTTTGCTCCTCCATGTCCTTCCTCGCAGCCAGTAAATAATTGCCTTCCATCTCTTCTGTGAGCCCTGATGTTCCTCTAAGGCGGAGGAAGTGGTAGCCAATTCAGCTTTTCTATGGAGCAGGAACTTGTCCAGCATCTGTGGGAGAAAAAACCAGAGTTTTGCAGGGCTGGTGAAATGCTCCAGGAAACCTGAATTGTACATCATAGTCATGTTTTTGTAGCTTAGAGTTCTATGAAAAACTAAGAATTTAATTGCTTTGGTTCAGTATTGCACATGTTCAACTTGCCCATGGCTGAAAAAAAGTTGTAGTTAATGTTGTCCCTGCTTTTGATCAAGGAGTTAAATTTGATCAAAGATGCAAATGGGTTTCAAAG
The DNA here is from genome assembly GCA_025447755.1 of Corythornis vintsioides. Classification (NCBI taxonomy): domain Eukaryota; kingdom Metazoa; phylum Chordata; class Aves; order Coraciiformes; family Alcedinidae; genus Corythornis; species Corythornis vintsioides. The sequence continues at coordinate 70,691 of JAOEGS010007307.1, read as the reverse complement.
GGATATGTGGTATTTTTCATTTTCTTAACCCTTACTGCCTTTTTATGAACTAGCAGATTCAACATGGGGCTACAGAATTCTGGTAATGCAAATAAATCATTTTAAAGTATTCATAGCATCTGTGCACTGCTTGAAATAATCAGTATTCACAATATTTTGTTCTGCTTGGTGTATCTTGCTTTATAGGCTTTGGGGTTGGTTTTTCTTTTCTGTTACTGTTTCTTATTGTACCAGAGTTGGTTGGTTTCTGTTTATCACAGAATCACAGAATGTTAGGGATTGAAAGGGACTTAGAAGATCATCTAGTCCAACCCACCTGCCAGAGCAGGATCACCTAGACCAAGTCACCCAGGAACAGATCCAGGCGG
>JAOEGS010007307.1:58480-70223 GCA_025447755.1 Corythornis vintsioides | reverse complement strand
CCAGTCCTCAGGCACCTCTCCTGTTCTCCAGGACCTTTCAAAAATGATGGAGAGTGGCCTAGCAATAACCTCTGCCATTTCCCTCATTACTCATGGGTGTATCCCATCAGGGCCCATAGACTTGTGGATGTCTACTTTACTCAACTGGTCTCTAACCCAAGCCTCTTCAACTGAGAGAAGAACTTCCTCCCTCCAGACTTCATCTGTGGTCTTGGAGACCTGGGACTCCTGGTAGCTGACCTTAGAAGCTGACCGAGGCAAAGGTGGCATTCAGTAACTCAGCCCTTCTCTATGTTCTTGGTCACCAGGGCACCTGATTCATCCAGTAGCCGGGCCCACATTGACTCTAGGTTTCTTTTTGCCTCCAACATACTTGCAGAAGCTTTTCTTGTTGTCCTTGACCTCCCTCGCCAGCTGGATTTCAAGGGAGGCCTTAGCTTTCCTTGTTGCGTCTCTGCATCCTTTGACAACCTCCCTGTATTCTTCTCAAGTGGCCTCTCCCTCCTTCCATGTTTTATATATTTCCCTCTTCAGCTTAAGTTTTACCTAGAGTTCCCTGCTCAACCATGCAGGTTTCCTAACTCTCTTACTAGGTTTCCTGCTCTTTGGGATACACTGATCCTGAGCCTGGAGGAAATGGTGTTTGAACATTAGCCAGCTTGTTTGGGCCCCCTTCCCCTCCAGAGCCCTATCCCATGGGACTTTTCCAAGCAGTTCCCTGAGAAGGCCAAGGTTGGCCTTTCTGAAGTTCAGGGTAGCAATCCTACTTTTGTCCCTGTGCCTACTGCCTGCAATTCTAAACTCCACCATCTCGTGGTCACTACAGACAATGGAGCCTCCTACCTTCACATCCTCAACTAATCCCTCTTTGTTGGTCAGTACAAGGTCCAGCATCACTCCTCTCCTTGTCGGCTCCTCCAACATCTGCATTAGGAAGTGATCATCAATGCTCTGGAGGAATCTACTGGACTGACTGTGTCTGGATGTACAATTTTCCCAGCAAATGTCTGGGTTATTAAAGTCCCCATGACAGCCATAGCCTGTGATTTCAAAGCTATCCCCAGCTGCTTGTAGAAGGCCTCATCAGCTTCCTTATCCTAATCAGGTGGCCTGTAGTAAACACCTACTACAATGTCTTTTGGGTTTGTTTTTTTTTGTTTTGTTTTGGTTGGTTTTTTTTTTTTCAATTAAAAGAAAACTGATGCCATCATGCATCTTGGTGTTTGACATGTCTTTTCTTTTCTCTCCACAGATGATGTCTGTTCATCCTGACTATTGTGTTTCCACACAGATTTTAGAGAGGTTGATGGAGATAACACTAAAAAACGGTGAGTATTTGAAGGATGAAAAACTGAGCACCTGAAAGAAGGCATTTCCCTTGTGTTATAGAAAGGAATTAGGGAGCAAGTAATGACACTGGTTGTGTTCTGTGTTCTGGCATGAATTTAGGCTCTTCTGTTACCTGCATAATGCACAAATGCTAGGAGTTGGTCTTGACCGAGTGTGTGCAAGCTGTAGCACAGGGCATGGTCCTGGCATGTATTTGCAAAGCAGTGCAGCCGGTACACAGCCTTTAAACTCACTTCTGTTATTTCACAAATAGAATTCACCTGAAGAGGACGTCAGTCTGCTCAAAATTGTTTACTCTCCTTTTCATCTCTTGCTTTGGAATATGCAAACATTAATTTTCTATCTTAAGAACTACAAGGTGTTTTTCACATAGTCATGCCCAATATGTAGCAATACATAGTTTACTTTTCAGATAAATGGCAGAAGTGAAAAAAAAATCATACACCTTCACAAAAACAATTTCAAGGATCTGCTTCAGCCCACACTACTGTTCATGTCTTATATTTCTGTCTGCCTTCATCCGTACTTTCAAATGCTTTCAAGTTCCTTTTTATGTTCTCCATGTCTTCACATTATGCAGATCCATCAAAAGTCACTAATTATTTTAAGCCTGACAATGTTGTTAAAGTGATGTGGTTCTCTTCAAGAACTTGCTCAGGTCTGTCCAAATTGAACCCTGTGTTTTGAATTTTGTTTGAAATCAAATTGCCAGATGATATGTAACCTTTATTTTATGCTTTATTGGGATTAAGCTTGATTCTGAATTAATGGTTCAAGATGATGAATGATCATTCAAATAATGCTGGAAGAGATCTCAGCAGATCTCTGACCTTGGAGCAGGATCATATAGGCTACAGTTGCACCTGGAAAGCTGATACACTACTTAAAATTGACAACTGGAGAGTCTTTAAATTATTCTGAGGCATTTTGTTCCATTGCTTCATTAGGGATAATTATTTTCTGTTTTGTTTTTGTTTTTGTTTTGGGTTTTTGGGGTTTTTTTGTTTGTTTTTTTATTGAATTGAAAATTGAGTAGTGCATCAAGTGTTATGGTCCAGTTCTACTACCGTAACACCCTCTTACCTGTACCTACACAGAACAGTAATTGATGTATTATCTTTAAAGTAATAAAACATGTTTATTCTGCTGTTTGTGATGAAAGAGATCTGTGATGTAAAATGGGTGGAACTTTAAAGTAATTCACCCATTCATTATGTATGGGTTACAATTGATGCAAACTGAGCTTATTTGTTTCCCTTAAGAGGAAATAATACTAGGAACTAAATGTAAAACTAATCCATTCCATGTCTTTCATTTGTAGCTTCCATCAGTGATGAACAGTCTAAGCCATGGATTCCTTCCCTAGCTGATGTGTCAGCTGTTATTGTAAATATGGGTGTTGCATTTAGAGCTCTCTTTCCATTGCAGCATCTTCAGCCTGACTTTAACGAGGATGATATTTTGTAAGTGTTTTCCTTTTGGTATTTATTGCTTAGATCTAGTGAAAGCAAGCCTTGTGCTAAGAATGTGGTTCTCCTTTATTTCTCCTCCCTTCTACCACACCATACTCTTCATATTCTCAGGTCTTGGTAAGAGTAAATCAGAACTTCAAACAATGCCTGCCAGGATTCAGCAAAGCAGTGCATTGTTCTTTGTCCTGCAGCTTCCTAGTGGAGGTTTACTGCCTAAAGAGCTGGGCAGAATTGCAAGACATTGGTTAAAAGCTGAGATAGATGTGTGTGTGTGTGCGTGTGTGTGCGCAAGTGTGCGTGTGCTCATGTGCTCTCTGTAACTGAGAAATGTTTTTGTTTGAAGGCATTTTAAAACATGCAGTTTGTTGGGTGGGGGTTTTTTTTGTGTTTTTTTGTTGTTTTTCTTTAGGTTAATACAAATAAGGCTTTCTAGGCTTTTAGATTGTTGATTTATTGCTCAGGTTAGTGTCTCTTTTCTAGAAGTCAGATGCAAGAAACAGTGAGTAAACATCAGTCAAGAGAAGACCTAACCTCTTCCAGTCCAGCCTTCTCCAGTCTACCAGAAAATAATTTAATTAATGTGATTAAGGTGAGAATGCTTCAGTTAGAGTAGGAGGATTTTTGTTTTTGCTTTGGTGTTTTGTGTGGTTGTTTTGAGGGGGAGGTGGTGTTGTTGTTTTGGTTTGGTTTTGTTTTTTGTAGATTTTTTTTTTTTTAGCAAAAAGCAAAAGTGTCTTAATCTAATCCTGTGTATATTTTGTGAATAGGTGCTGTCCTGGGCTTTTAGCTTCACTCTGATCAGAGATTTAACTGCAGGCTTATTGGAAACTTTAGAGCTTCCTGACTTCCGTTGGCTTCACTCAAAAATGCAGATTTTTGCCACCTCTCTATTCCAGTTGCCACTCTTGATCAAATGGCTTTGCTCCCTCATTTAGAAGGAACTATCAATTTCTGTGTTGCAGTGAAAATGGGGAGGTGATGTTGAGTTGTATGTTATATGCTGCCTCAGGGCTAGTGCAGCTCTCAGAGGGCAGGTGGAGCAGAGTGGTGGTTCTGGGGTAGTGAGCTGTTAGGCCCCTAATGAGTGCTGGTCACACTTCAATGTGTATTGGTCACACTTCACTGTGATTAAAGGTTGTACGGTGAAAATACTGACTTTGTAATTGATTTAAGTTCTCCTCATACTTCAGGCTAAACCAAATTTAAGGTTTTAATGCTTTTTATTTCTTTTGAAGTTTCTAGGTTTCTGTACAACAGTAATTCAAGGTGGATATACTGATCAAGAAATATTGCTACTGCTTCTACTGCTGTTTAAAATAAGCTTGGAGAAACAGTTAAAGCAAGTTCCTTTGATAGATTTTCAGTGCCTTTTCATAAAGCTTCTGATAAGTATAAAAGACTGGGATGCAAAGGTAACGATAAATAATTTTCTTTTACTAGATTTGTGAAATTGCAACTTAATTTTCAAGCAACTTTGTTTTGAAGTTTTTTTTGTTGACATGGGAGAAATACTCTCGACATACCAGAAATACTGGTTGAAAATGTAGTATGAACAAATTGGGAGCTTTGGATTTGTGTAAGATTTAGGAGGTGGGTGGATATATTGAGAAGGTTTTTGCCACATGATGTTATACTTGCCTGTCCCCTTCTGTAAGGGTACTGTTGTAGTGAACTTATAATAACTAAAAGATCTATATGTTTAAAATGGCTCTCTGAAAGAATAAAGAAATTATTGCACTAAGCTGATGAAATGTCATTGAAATCAACCTGATTTCAACTATCCTATTTATCAATAGGATTTAGTAAATTACAGGTACAAATGCAGAAATATCTTTATTCACCTCATCTCTTACTACTTCTAATTCCTTTTAATGTTCATGCTGTGTATGTTTCTAGGGAGCAGATAGTTACCCCTGGGAAGTAAATCAAATGCCCACCATATCCATTCTTCAGTATGGGGATTTTTGTTGTTGTTGTTTTTTTTAAAGATGCCTGAGCTCTGTCTGGCAGTGAGTGAACTCTCCAGTCATCACCATAATCTCCTGTGGCTAGTTCAGCTGGTGCCTAGCTGGATAATACGTGGACGGTAATGACACTGTAACATCAGAAATATGTAGTATTGTTAACAGCTAATTCATTTGTATAGATCGGCCTCTGATAAATACAATAGGTATTATTCTTTTTTTGGGTGATTCATGTTTGCCTTTAAGTGTCAATCTGTTATGAGGTCTCTGTCTTTGAAATGAATAAATTATAATGTATCTGAGCAAGGAGAATGAATTGAGTCCACAATTTCAGGCTTGGAGGCAAGCACCTAGCAGTGTTTACATGTGCAGGTGAAAAGCTGTGATGAAACAAAGGTACTTATATTTTACTAGCCTCTTTGCTAATTTAATAGCACCTATATTGAGAAAATCCAATGTAATAGCTGTAGGCAAGTTTATGTCTAGGGAAGCCATGCATAGCCTCATATACTTTGTAGAAACTGTGGATTTAAGAAATTCTCTGGGAAATAATTTTTTAAAAATTGTTTTTCAGGGAAGTGAGAAGACGTCTTAGCCTATTGATAATTTTAAAGCTTCTTAATAAAAAGCATACAGAAATACCTGATGACATTGACAAGCAGGTACTGCAGATGTTTGTTGTGTGCATAATTTGAAAGTTTAGCAAACATGTATATCGCTGTTTGTGTGTTATATTTTAATACTATAAGCATATTTTCAAGAACCTTGCAAAATGACCAGTTAATAATTTTGGTTGAGATTAGTATTAGAAGTATTTACATATATTACATCTGTATAACCTGAATGTTCTGCAGCTTTTGTTTATGTGCAGTATTGTTTATGTGCCTAAACAGAAATTTTGGGCACTGGAAAGAGGTCTACATTTCTTCCAATTTTCCTGTTGTGTTCACGTAGAGGCAGTCTTTTTTTTGTAGGGTTGATCTTTTATGGAGGTAACATAGAAACACTTTAGTTTGATAATAGTAAAAAATTAGCCAAAGCATGAAAACTGCCATTTGAACTGCAAATCAGTTGTCTTAGTGAACAAATAATACTGTAGTGGCACTTCATCTCCAATTTTTTGTTGCCAGCAAACCAGCCCAATTTGTTCATATTTGTATCTGTAGATGTCTCTTCTGCATCAGTTCCTGGTGTACATGAAACCTTCTCATCTACTAGAGAAGATGAGAGAAGGACTGGAGCAGCAGAATGCTGATGGAGACCACCTTCATACAGAACTAGAACAGGAGGTATGTATCTGATAGTGTGCTTTTTTTTTCTTGTTTTTATGCATTTACAATTTTGAGAATGTGTCTTTTGTTAACTGAGGACAGTTCTGTACATAGAACTATACACTATTTTGTTTCTGTTCATCTCTGCAATTGTACTCATGTTCAGTTTTCCTTCCTCTATTGGTACAATCAGAAGTAGTGTGCAACAGAAGCTGCTGTATTGGGCTGTTCTGCAAACAGGGAAATCGTCAGATCTTCTGAATGGCAAAGTCCATGGATGTCTCAAGTCCTGTCCTCTGTAATCAGAGGATGATTCTCCCTCCCTCCCTTCTAATGTTATCAGTGGAAACTGCTTGATGCTGAGCTAGACCTTCACCTGCAGGCTTCAGAAAGATTTATGAATCTCTTCTCATAAACAAGTATTAGAGTTACTATCTCCACCCACCCAAAAAATTAATATCAATTTGGTTATTTGAGTCTATCATGCAATCTCTTAGCAAGTATTTTGATCTGGATGTAGATGAAGGAAAAATAAAAGCAAACTGCTGAATGAAATTTTCAGTAATTAAAGCTACAGAAAGTTTTGTAGGTCACTTAGATAACTTAGAACAATGCAATGCTGTTTAAATTTGTTCTAATCTATGAATGTTTCAAATTAGTTATTTAGGTGAAGGTATAGGCATGAAGGTCCATTGATTTGCCTGTTGGAGGAATCATTTCAGAAAGCAAAGACAGTGTTGTATCTAGATGTGAAAGTTATGATTGTGCTTTGACTGCTAAAGCTCTTGATTTCTCTCCAGGCATACTACCTAATCTACATTCTCCTTCATCTAGTCAGTGAAGCTAGTTTCTTTGATGTTGTAAATTCTAATCAAAGGGTAAGTAACTTCAGTGGGTATATCTTTAGATTTTAAAAGTGTGTTTATCATTCACACTTGGTCTGTTTTGGTAAGAGCTATCATGTGATAGAAGATCACCAGTGGATAATAGCACTGAGGGAAAACTTTTGTTCTGGGGCAAAGTAATTGCAGAAGAATTTATTGGGTTGGTTGGTTGTTGTTTTATTTGCACTTATGCAGAGAAAACAACCTGCATTTTTGCAAATGAAACTACCTCAAAACCCAAGACTGTGCATGTGCAGGCATTTATTTTAATAATCTTTTTCAGAAATTAACTTGAGATTAACTCAACACAGAAATTCTAAGTAGTCCAATGATCCTGTGAACTTTTGAAGTAGGTTTGAAATTTTTCAGTCTAAAAGAAAACCACTTTGAAAATATCCAATAAAATATATTCAAGCACATCACTGTTTTCTGTGTTGGAGTGCAGCCATGCAGCAAGTGAAAGCTAGGACTGTATCTCTGCTGTTCTCTGCAGTGATAGTTCCTTTGTGCCAGGTGATGTGAACACCTGTTAAGTAATACCTTCTGCTTAGCCTTTCAGTAATCTTATTCAGAGTTCTGTGATCATTTGCTGTGAGTGTTTTGGCTGTGAGATGTTTGTGTGGAATCACTCTTGGCTTTTAAGAAACCTCTCACATGAACTGTTTGAGAGAGGTTAAGCAGTAATGTTTGGTTTACATTTCAGGGTTTAAAGTGTCTCAGTTTCCTACTCAATGCAAAAAGATAATCATGAGTGTAATCTGAATCAAAAGCTTATTTGGTAAAGAAAAGAATTATACTGTGATCATTTTTAAAGATTTGTTTATTACAAATGCTTTCCTGAAGATTTGTGGAGAACTTGATCTTTTTTATATATTTTCTTAATGTTTCTGTATTTCTTAATGAAGAGTCCATTGTTCATTAATCTGCTCACCATCAAGTGTGTCAGGGTGGCTGGATATTGTGGAGGCTAGACTTTGTGTAAAAACAATAGGACTGTTTCATTTCTGGTCCTCTCCCAGTTAGATGGAGTAAATTGTTATGGTCTTGAGACACCAGCATATATTTATAAGTAGAATTTCATCATGACTCACTTGTTCTGCACAGCCTCTTTGGAATTGTTCAATGAGGGACTAAAAACAGAAATTTATGCAGAAACTCACTGAATGTGAAAGATTTTGGGAGCCATTATCAAGAGATCATGAAGTTTCAAAACTGCTTTATTAAAGTAATAGGAAATTTTGAGAGAAATGAAAGATCAATGCATAAACCTTGGGTATGTTTTACATGCTCAGCCAATTCGTTCAAAAAAACCCAAAACCAACCCAAAACCCAGACCTGAACCATCATTACTGAAAAGGCTATTTATAGTTATTGTAACTTCAAAACTTTCATTTGTTCTGGTAAAAGATCTGAATGGCACTGTGCTTGCTACTGTGGGGACAAAGTATTTACAATTAGCTAGTAGGAACTTGAAATTTTGTGATGTATAGCTCTGCTATACTTTGAAACTATTTTTTATAGCTCTCAGACCTGGTTTTTCACATTCATACCTGCAAGTGATAGAGAATTTTGTGATCTTTTCTTCCTTTTACCCCCTTCCTTACTCTGTATTTCTGATAAAAAAAAAATCTGAAACGTTTAACTTTAAAATTGAAATAATATTTGAAGAAAGATTTAGTTTTGACAAGGAGAATTTACATAGCTGTACACTTTTGTCTTTTATTTAGCAACACTTACTGAAGCTTTGTGGTGCCTTAGATAGGCACATAAAAAGTGATATTAGGGAAGATGCAAGGCTGTTTTATCGAACTAAGGTAAGACACATGAATTGGGGGTTTGTTTCAGGGTGGTTTTTAGTGTTCTCCATGTCTGTTGTTCCTTGTCCCAGCCTTAAAAATTCTAAGAGTTCTTAATGGGTTTGGGGTTTTTTCTGGTTTCTCTGTCTGCATTGTGTTTTTGCAGGCACATAAATATATGCCCATTTTAATGCACTGCAAATATTATTTTGCTAACAATAGGAGTTTTAATTGTAAAATGTGATCTTGATGTCTTTTTAGCCAGGCATCTCAACTTTTACACAAAAGAGTCGCTTCATTTCTTTTCCTGTCAGTCACACATAATTGACTCTACTTTTAAGAGCAGAGGCTGCATTCAGAGGACTGAAAAACTACCCTATCTTGCATGTGTCTCTGTTTTATTTTCAAATTAATGAGTTAGTTAAAAATGTTGTGGATTTAAGCAAACAATGTATGTAACATCAAGCTTGGATAACTGCCTTCCATTTGCTTTGTGCTGTGAGGCTTACTAATAATAGTCCTTATTTTGTAACTTCGATGCTTTGGATGCTGTCCTAGCAAGCTAAATCAGATTAGTGATAAAGTGACTGACCTCCAACTTTGAAAAGCCTTTACTACTTCAGTTTTAAATCAAACATGTGCAGTTGGGTACATCTTTACCTTCCAGGAAGAATTTTCTTTTTTATTCAGCCAGATTAGTAAAGCATGAATCATTTTAAGAGGTTAATTACTCTTGCCTTGTATTTTTGTATCTTGGGTTACTTTCATTTTTGTTTCTATTGTCCTTGCACTGAGAGGAGGAAATCTTACTGGTTTTCCCCATCACTTTACTTGTGTAATAGTACATACAGCAAATGCAGATGACACCACTGTGTTGGTTTTTAACACAGCATATGAAGCAAATCTCATTTCTGAATAGTTTGGATTAAACACTTGCTTGTGACTTGTTATGCAAGAGCATGGTTTTATGTGTATGGAGCTAAGTTCCGAGGCAGACATTGGTGGCTCTTGTGACTGCAGTTGGAGGTACCTTTTCTAGGTACCATCAGGCTTGTGTAAGCAACCTAAGTGTCCCAAAGGATGAGGTGGGTATTTGGAGGCCAGAGGCATGCAGGCTGATTCCAAACACTTAATGTGGGGAGTCACGTGCCTGAATTGTGTTTATGTGGAGCACATGACTTTGAATTCAGAGGGATCTAGTTGGAGTTGAGGTGGTGATATTTTGTTCTGTAAAATTGTAACCTCCTAGTAAAACTGGAGTGTTGGGTTACCTGGGATTCTGTGGGTTTGGGGTGGCAGGGAGAGAACGGGGTATGGTTTTGGCTTCTTTAACATACATGGCTAAAGTAATCAATCTGAATTTGCAGGTAAAAGACTTAGTAGCTAGGATATATGGCAAATGGCAAGATATGATACAAACCACTCTGCCTACTCAGGTACTGTAACAAAATGTTTTCCAGTCTTTTCATATTACAGGGTGCATTTAACTGTTTTTTCACTATTTGAAAATAGCATATTCTTTTAAGGAGATATTTTTTTTTTCATAAATGGCATGGCCATGGAATACACTTAGATGTGTTAGAACAGATTTGAATTAAAATTCTTACTTTGCTGGCTTCAATGAAACCAAGATGTCATGTTTATCCTTAAAAGTGCTGCTTTTGTAAATGGCTTGTGTAATACACAAAAATGCTATTACTGAGTCAAATTGCAGGGCCTGTCTCAGATTATAATTTATTAGCAGATGCTCCAAAAAGGGAGTAGGGCAGGAATGCAGCAATGCACTTCTGCCCTGGCCTGGCACTGTGTGACTTAAGGCTATTTGCGTCTGAGGCTCTATCCAGATATGTTTAAGAGCTCTTAATAATTCCTTCCTCTTTGACTGTGTCAAATTTAGTGCAATAATGAGTACTAGTACTCTGGAGGGTAAAGGAGCCCAAGAAAGTTGGTTAACTTTTAAATCCCACTTTCTCCAGGCCCAAGATAGATGTGTTCCCTTGAGGAAAAAATTGGGAAGGCATACTAGGAGACCCATCTGGATGAACAGGGAGCTTCTGAAGGAGTTTTCAAGGAAAAAAAGAAGCATACAGTTCATGGAAAAAAGGACTTGTTAGTTGGGAGAATTACAGAGTTGTTATCAGGGCATGTAGGAAGGCAATAAGGAAGGCCAAATCCCTCTTAGAGTTTAAATTGGCAACTAAAGTAAAAGAGAATAAAAAGACCTTCTTTAAATATATAAGTGCTAAAAGGAAGAATAAGGAAAGTGTGGGGCCACTGCTGAATGAGGCAGCAGTCTTGATAACTGAGGATGCAGAGAAGGCAGAGTTGCTGAACAACTTCTTTGCTTCAGTCTTTTCTTCTAAGACCAACCCCTGTGAACTCCAGTCCCTGATTGAAGGGAGGAAAGCCTGGGGGAGGAATGACCCTCCACTGGTCAATGAAGACTGGGTTAAGGACCAGTTACATAAGTTGAATGTACCTAAGTCCATGGGCCCTGATGAGATGCACCCAAGAGTGCTGAGTGAATTGGCTGATGTTATTGCCCTACCACTCTCCATCATTTTTGCAAAACCATGGCAAATGGGAAAGGTGCCAGAGGACTGGAGGAATGATGCTGATGACACGAAACTGGGAGAATTGGCAGATATGCCTGAAGGCTGTGCAGCCATCCAGCGAGACTTGGGCAGGTTGGAGAACTGGGCAGGGCAGAACCAAATGAGGTTCAACAAGGATAAGGTTAGAGTCCTGCATCTGGGTAAGAATAACAGATTACACCAGTACAGACTGGGAGGTGATCGGCTGGAAAGCAACCTTGTGGAGAAGGAATTTGGAGTCCTGGTGGACAACAAGTTCTCCATAGAGCAGCAATGTGCCTTGTGGCCAGAAGGCCAATGGTATCCTGGGGTGCATCAAGAGGAGCGTGTCTAGTAGATCGAGTGAGGTTCTCCTCCCCCTCTACTCTGCACTGGTGAGACCTCACCTGGAGTATTGTGTCCAGTTCTGGGC
>JAOEGS010007307.1:0-48398 GCA_025447755.1 Corythornis vintsioides | reverse complement strand
ATCCTGCTCTGGCAGGTGGGTTGGACTAGATGATCTTCTAGGTCCCTTCCAACCCCTAACATTCTGTGATTCTGTGAAGCAAAAATTGCCATGTAATGAAGCCCGGACTGCTTTGGGGACGTGCTTATGATCAGTTGTTAGGAGGGAGATGTTTCCATGGCAAAACCATCATCCGAAATAGCACTGTATCTCATCAGATATGTGGTGGTGGCCCCAGGGACCATCTTCCCAGTCCATTCTGAGCATTCTTCCAGGGGTGGTGGGAGCGTGATGGCAGAGGGGATCAGGACAGCTTGTGGTGATGCTCCCCGTGTGGTGCTGCTGCCGCAGCACCTGAGCTCTTCTGTCGGCTCAGCATTTTACAGTCCTTTCTGTCTTTAAAAGAAAACTACAATAAAAGGCAAGCTTAAAATAGCTCATTTTATCTCAGCAGACAAATAACTTGCTTGAGCATCATTGTCACTCAGTCTAAATTACTTTTAGATGTTTTTAATGTCCGGGTAACATTTTTCAGCTGTTCATTCTGTGGCACCCTGCTAGGAGATGGTCCATCTGTAAAGACCAAGACTCTGATATCATGGTTGTTCTTCTTGACATTCATTTGGCTTTATTATTTCATATGAGATTCCCTGTGGTAGAGATGTTTTCAGTTAAATTTACACAGTCTCTTTTCTTGGCATAAGGGGATCCATTTCCAAATGGGGCTGGGAGGCCAGTTATGTGTGGAGCAGCAGGAGGTCAGGGATGTCCAGGAGAAACTCTGGGAGATTGAAGGTGACAGTCTAGATCCTAACTGCACTAAGGTTGACATTACCATAGGACTGGAGGGATTTTTAACCCATCAGTTGCTACCCTACCTTTTATTTCACTTGTAATGCACAGCACAGAGAGCTGTAACTTGCAAAACAATCCCAACAGGGACGTGGTTTGCAACATCAACCATGCAGGTCTCCCAGATCCCTCTTTCTGAGGCAGGCAGAGCTTTTGCATTTGTTCCTGAGGCAGATTTTAAGACACTCGTCTTCCCCATCTCTGGGCTTTGCAGTGCTTCTAGGAGATGTATTTTTATATCCAAGCTCATAAATTTTGGAAGCTCTTCTCCTTCCCCCACCCCCTCATCCCTATCAAAGTGTCAGAGCTGAAGAAAAACCGTGAGAGTGATGGATGCACCTGGCTCTGCTTAGGGCTCTGCCTGTGAGCGGGGAGGGTTATTTACTGCACTGCTTAGGTTGTTTCTTCTGTGTTGGTGGCAAGAGCAGCTTCAGTGCCTGGGAAAGAGAGGCAGGCTGCCCATGGAGCAGCTTTGAGCTGGAGCAGGCAGGTCTGGGGAGAGGATACTGGAGCACAGAGGCTCAGATGGACAAAAAGTGAAGATATCCACATGATCCCAGCTGGTCGCTCAGCCTAGAGGGTAGATGGTGGGCCCCATTACATCCTCCTGGCTTTAGATCTGGGGGGTGCAGTTTAGATCACCCAAAAACTCTTTAGGTCACCTAAAAAAAAGCTTAAAAGCTATCTGTATTGGCACCCAGCCCCTGTGCAACCCCAGGTACATGTATTGCTGCTCCTGGCAGTGTGTGTCAGATAACTGACCTGCTGTGCAGGGGAAAACATGGGAGGCTGTGCCCCGGCTGCAGAAACAGAGATAGAGAACCCCATGCTTCCTTAGGAGCTGTCTTGCTTTTACTGGAAGCAACTAGGGTGATGGGCAGAGGGGTTTCTGGTGTCCAGCTGAGCCAGACACTTCTCCTGGGATTAGAAGGGGCTATGCCCCTTCCCCATTTGCAACCACCTTGGTCCTGCTCCTGTCCCAGAGCTAGGATGAGACTCCCATTGCTCCCTGAAATACCACACTCATCTCTCCCATGGGATTTCCAGTAGCTACTGGTGTTTGCCCCCTGTGCTGCAGGAGCATCCTGAAGCAGCCCTGGCTGGTTTAAAGGCAAGTTAGGAGCCTGCCCTCCCGCAGTCTCGCCAGCCCTTCCCAGCAGGTGCACTGCTGACAGATCCTGAGCCAGGGAGATACTTTCTACTGTCTTGGAGAGGTTTGCAGACAAGCAAATCAAACTCCACCAGCTCCCCATGCAAGCGCCTGTCCTCTGTGAACTCCTGTGCGTCTCTTGCAGCCGGGCTTGTGGGAACAGATCAGAGGCTGCTGTGACTCAGCTGCTTCTCCCCTGAGAAAATCTGCCCTGGCACTTTGTTCAGCCCTGTGCCTGGGCTGCCAGCACCTGGCAGCCTTCATCAACAAATGGCCTTGGGCAAAACATCCCAATCTCCCCTGCCAAACACTTACAGGGGAGAAATCCAGCATCTGATCTTGCAGGAAGTCAGGGCAGCAATTCTGCTGCTGTATTGAGCTGAGGTGAAATGTCCCATTGCTACCTGAAACTGTGTTCCAGGTTGGAGTGGCTGGGCTGTTTGGCTGCCTCCTGGGCTGCCCCTGCCTTTTTCCAGATCGCTATAACTTTCTCAGAGAAATTTTTCTGCAATTGTAATTTTCCTTGCTGGCTCTCAGCCTGAAGAAACAGTGGGTTGGAAAGTTTGCTCAGTGACTCGAAGGGAAGAGGCTCCTGAGCTTTTCATGCTCTGTGTCCGCTTGAATATTTTTTTTTCCCTGGGGCTAATCTGTGGAGCATCACGCTCGGCTTGACGAGACCATGATGCTCTCAAGAAACAAAGTCAAGCCTGGCAAACATGCACTCAATTGCTGGGAAGCCCCAGGTGCCACTGCCAGGTTCCAGGAGTTGCTGGCAGGTGTTGTCCATTCCTCTGCTTCGTGTAACACTACCAGACCTGAACTTCAACAGGCTGGTCCTGGGGCGGGTAGAGGGGACCTCTGAGAGGGTGGGTGTTGGAGCAGTGAGACCACCCCTGTGATATGGGGCTGGTGTGGTCCCCATTGGGCTTTTTTCCATGGAGGCAGACAGAACAGTGATGCCAGTGTCACAGTGTAGTTGAGGGCGGGAGGGGTCCAGGGAAAGGCTGGTTTGCTCGTCATTGCTGTCTCATGTTGAATAGGAAAGGTACCTAGTTTTCCGCTGGTGGTTTTGATGTTCTAACACACCTCTTGATGCTGTGCAGGCTGGCACAGCCTTAGTGAGAGTTTCATAACTGTCTTGCGGGTTTCATAAATCCCCAACTGCTAGAGTGCTGTGATTTTGTAACTCCCAGCTGGCTTTTAAACCAGCCTGTATAGCAGCTTGAAATGATCTGCTGCTTGCTGCCCCTTGGACTGCAGTGGCTGGCAAAGTAAATCCCAGATGCTGGAGGGTTATCTTGCTTTTCTTGCTCAGGAAGAGGGAAAGGCAGGCTGCAGGCATTGCTGAGGAGGAGCCAGGCTTGCCCTAGGAAGCAGTTTCCTACTGAAGGCTGCAGATCCTGGTCAGTCTCATGGGTTTGATAGGCATTGACACCCCATCAGCACTGCAATCCCCTAACAGGGGACTTCACAACTTGCTGCTTCCATGGTGTGCATCCCTGCCAGTGCATTTCCAATTTAATGCTGGCTGTTATTTTGTCCTTCTAAGTTGTATTTATGCTGATGTGATCCATAAAGAAACCCTCTTCCTGGCCAAACCTGGTTCCCAGCAATGGGAGCAGGGGGACACAGCAGCAGGGAGGGTGGGTGTCTCCCATCAGTCCCTCAGGACATGCCCAAGCATAGGGCACCCCCTGTGGTCCTGGTTGTGCAGGATGACCTTGAGAGGGGCAAGGAAGTTGGAGGGGTTGGAGCCTGGGGGCTGTCATCTTTTGGGGTTGCAGGCAGGGTAGGAGTACTTTGGGGTGCAGGATGGCAATAAGTGCTGAGCTACAACCAAACCAGACAACACTTCATCCCCAATAGAGCTTGGGGCAAAGGGTGTTGTTCATTAAGCAACTTAATACATGTTTTCTTGTGCTGTGACGGGGTGCCCCTTACCCCTCCAGGAAGGCTGCTGGCTGGTGGTGGCTGGATAAATGTCTCTGTATGAGGCTTCAGCAGAGAGCACCTGGCTGTGCTGCTGCCCTGGATGCTGAGCTGCGACTTGAGTGCATGCAGGTCGCTGGCCTCTGGCCTCCAGGAAAGCACAGCATGTGTGCTGGGAGAGCTGATCTGCACTAATCCCATCAATATTTCACAGGGCTGTGGCCCCGTTATAATTCCTCACATCATCTGGGATGCTGGCTGGGACAGGGGTGCGGTGCCAAGTGAAACATGAGAGCTGCTATAGCTTCACCCTGGCTCCTTGGGCACTGGAGGGGCAAAAAGGGCTGGCTGTGGGCATTTCTACCCTCTGCTGTGGGTAGGGTTACCTGGCAGAGATGGGTGAATGCAAACATGCCAGCTGAGCATGGCCATGGTGGGCATTTGCCTGGCTTTTCTGTGTGCTAGAGTAGTGGGGCTGTACTATGAAGGGCAGCTGCTGGCACAGGCAAAGGGCAGCTGACCCTAGTATTGACAGGATTGTGATGTGGGACAAGCTTTCTCTGCCCTGTCTTCTCCTCTCCTCTCTCCATGGGATGCATTTTAAGTCACAACAAGAAACCAAACAGTAATCAGATTCTGGGCTGGTGATCAGAGCACTAAAGCATCTTCTTTTCCTAAGAGCTACTTGGATTAATGAGAGAGCATTAGGGGTAAAGTCTTGCATGGCCGTGGGGAGGGTGGTTTCACAAGGTGCCTTGTCATGACTGGAAGGGGCCCCTGCTTCAGACTGTGCCCCGGGCTTGGACAGGAGCTGCAGGACTGCACAAATGGGAAGTTCTCCTTCCAGTGCCTTTCTTGGTCTGGGCTGAGGCTGGAACACAAGCAAGACCTCCCTTCTCAGCAGCCCCACTCGATCAGGCAGAAGGATGCAGACACCAGAGAGGGCAACGCTGGTTTGGCTCCCACCCCACTATCATCTGTGTCTGGCTCTGGCTCTTGAGAAAGCCATGGAAATAAAAGCAAGGCCCTGGCCTTCAACCTCGTGGGGCCCTGAATTCCTCCAGTTAATCTCATGGGGGTAGCAGAGCAGGCGAAGGCTCTGAAAATAGATCTGTTTCTAGCTGCCAATGACTCGTGCTAATTAATTAAAGCCTCGCAAGCTCGGGCCTGTAAATATGCAGTGATGAGGCTCTGCTCACTCTTTGCTCATGCACTAATTACCCCACTGCGAGGCCAGGAGCTAACAAAGCTTCAAGTTGTGCTGGGTTCAGCTTGCAGCCACGTGGGAGGATGCCTTCCTGCACAGACAGGGAGTATTGCTGTGGGACATGGCATGCTGAAGAGGGATGAAGTCTTGGGCAGCACTTTCTTATCCCTGGTGCCCCTTTCCCTGGTCCTCAGGTGCCAGTTCCCCCCCTAACTGGTACCACATACCCATGCTGTGCCTCTGCTAAAGTAGGGCATGGGGTTCAGAACAGATGTATGGGACCAGTGGCCTCACAGAACCTAAGCTCTCCATCCCTGAGTAAAACAGGCTGTCCAAAAGCATCCCCATTTCATGGGCAGCGCCTGTAGCCTCAGCCTGTCCTCCTGCTGCCCAAGCAGTGCTCCAGGTCCAGCTGGGCAGGGCTGTGGGTGAGCCCATCTCCCAGTGTGCAGGCATCCCACTTCCATAGGGTGGGTGGAGAGGCAAGGTGAGGCACTGCAAGGTGTGGAGGAGACGCTGGGGTTTTTGCCCAAGGACAGGAGAAAATGGTAATTAGCCACTGAAGGATACAGGAGGTGAGGGCGGTAGGAGCAGCAACACTGGAGGAGGAGGGTAGCATTTCTGCTTTGCTCTCCTGGGATCCCTGAGAGTGGGGACAAGGAAGGGGTCTTGGCATCTTGTGCTGGCTGGGGGGGATGGTCACTGCTTAGTAAGCCTGTATGAGGGTGATGGGAGCCACCCTGTCCACAGGAATGCCCCAGTGGATCCCTCCTTGTCCAAGACTGATCAGTGCATGGGGACTGGAGAGATTCAATCTTCTTCTGC
The DNA here is from genome assembly GCA_025447755.1 of Corythornis vintsioides. Taxonomy (NCBI): domain Eukaryota; kingdom Metazoa; phylum Chordata; class Aves; order Coraciiformes; family Alcedinidae; genus Corythornis; species Corythornis vintsioides. The sequence goes on along the minus strand of JAOEGS010007307.1, from coordinate 42,456 downwards.
TCTCCCACCCACAGCATTTTTAGTCATAGAATGCTTTGGATTGGACCTTTAAAGGTCATCTAGTCTGCCACCCTTAAAGTGATCAGGGACATCTTTAACTAGGCTGCCCATGGGGGCACCCTGCCACTCTTACCAACCCTAAAAGGTCCAGGTTGTGAGAGCTCAGCCAGGGCTGACACTCATTCCCAGACAGTGCTCAGCAACTTCAGTACAACCTGCTCAGTGCTAAACTCTGGCATGGATCCAGATCCAGATCTGCAGGATGCGAGGTCAAGGTAGCCCTTGTGCCCTTCCTGGAAGCCTCAGTCCTGGTGGAGGCTGGTATGGAGTGGAGGTTGGTGTGGAGTGGAGGTGATGAGCCAACACTCAAGCGTTCGGAGATTGGGCATCACAGGGCTTTGTAATCATGGGCTGGTGGCACCTGGACACCCTGCCAGCTTCAGGAGATGCAATGTGGCATGTGCAGGTACAGTCTCCCCACCTTCCGCTCTAGCTAATTTCCAATTGCCCTAGATCCAACCTGCTGATTACACACTGCTCTCGGGAGGCCTGCTGCCCTGGCGGGTGAGGAGGGAGAGTTGGCCAGGCGTTGAAAGCTTGCGAAAGGAAAGCAAACACAAGCTTGGAGCTGGCAGCTCCTAACTGTGGGGAGGAGCCACAGAAGCCACCCAAGACCAAAAAAAATGCTCCACACAGGGCCCTAGAGAAACCATTACCTGCCTGTGTTTCCAAACAAGCTTCCACCATGGGTAAATGCCGACTAAAGAGGGAGGCACATGCTAGTAGAAGGGGGAGAAGACGGGGCACAGTGCTTCAGTGAGGCATACGATGCAGGCTGCAAGAAGTCGGGGTGGGTTTGGGGAGTGAGGAGCCTCAACGGGCACAGTGGCTGTGGTGTGGTGACGCTGCATGTGCTGTGTTGGCACAGCGGGAAGATGCTTATCTGCGTTTGGTAACACTTTTTTTTTTTTTTTTTTTATAGTCAATAAGCCGTTTGCCTCCCTGGCCTTGCAAAGGACTTGAACACGGGCTCCTCTGCCGGAGACCTTTTGAGGCTGTATAACTGAAAATGCCCGTGACAAGCGAAGCCCCCAGCCCACCCCACGTGCCGAGCGCTGACAGTCCCTGGGTTGGGGTGGGAGTCTGTTGAGGATCGCGCTGCTACCTCCGGCGCAGGCTGAGGGGGCCCAGTGCTGGCGGGTAGGACACACCCGGCCCGCCGCCGCTCCTGCTCTCCTCCTGCACGGGCTCATGAAGGCGACCGGGGGGCACCACGGCCTCCCGGAGCCCCCGCGTACCGGCGCCTACGCGGCACGTCCGGCAGGGGGCGGTACGGCGCGGGCAGCGCGGCTCGGCACGGGGCGGGGGGCCGAGCACAGCCGGATTGCGCCGTGCCGAGCCTCTCCGAACCGAGCCTCTCCGAGCCGTGCTCCGCCGCCCTGCCCGCACCTGCTGCGCCACCGAGCCGACCAGCACCGCAACGGGCAAGTGCCGAGGAGACGCGACTGGGGACAGTCGCCGCCCGGGTACTGGGGTCCGGGTCCGCGGGCTGGGCCGGGGCGGGCTGCGTCCAGGTGCTGGGTCAGAGTCTGCAGGCAGCGCCGGGAGGGCTGGGTCTGGGCACAGCGTTCACTGGCAGGATACGGGAAGCTGTATGCGGTTGCTGGGTCCGGGTCGTGGGTGCTGAGTCCGCAGGGCAGTGTCGGGGGTGCTGGGTATGGCTGCTGCATCTGCAAGCAGGGACGGGGATGGTGGGTTTGAGTTGCTGTGTCCCGGTGTGGAGTCCACAGGCAGGATGGGAGTGCTGAATCTGGATGTTGAGTCTTTTTGCTAGAGCTGGGGGTTGCTGCGTCTGGTTGCTGATTCCACAGGCAGGATCAGGGGTGCCGGATCTGTTTGTTGAGTCCCACGTTAGGGCCTGGGGTGTTAGGTCTGGGTCTGCAGGCTGGGTTGGAGATTGTGGATCCAGATGCTAAGTCCATGCACAGGATCTGGAGTGCTGAGTGCCGGTGCTGCATGCACATGCAGGGCCTGGAGTGCTGGGTGCAGGAGCTGCAAGCACAGGCAGGGCCTGAGTGCTGGGGCTGGGTGCTGAGTCTGCAGGGCAGGGTTGGGGGTGCTGGATCTTAGTGCTGAATCCACAAACAGGGTTGGGGGAGGTGGTTTTGGAGTGCTGAGTCTCAATCTGGGTCTACAGTCAGGATCAGGGGTGCTGGGTCTGAGTGCTTTGGTGCTGGGCCTGGGTGCTTGGATGCTGTGAGTCCATAGGAAGGATCATGGGTGCTGGATCTGTGTGTTGAGTCCCATGATAGGGACTGGTGTGCTGGGTCGGGGACTGCAGGTGGCATTTGGGATGCTGGATCTTGGGTTCTGGTTGTGGGCACTGCAGGCACAGGCAGGGCCAGGGGTGCTGGGTCCAGAGAAGGGGGAGACTTACCTGATGGGGTTAAAATCCAGGCAATGGTGCCTTGAGGTAAGCAGGCAGCCAGTGCTAAGGGGTAGGATTGAGAGGGTTTCAGGGGAGGTCTGATGTGGGTGAAGATTTGGGGGCAACAAGCTGGAGATGAGGTGGTGATATACAGATCTGGTGACAGTGCAGGTGGCTTTCTCTGGGGACAGGTTTGGGTTGTGAGGTGAGACTGGGGGAACATGGGCAGGAATGACAGGGGGACATGCTGAGGGTGTGAGGGAAAATAGTGGTGAGAACTGCAGCCAGACAGGGCACCAGATCCTGGGGGCAGGGGGGATGAGGACTGCTGGCAGTGTTTGGGAGGTTATTACCTGGGGGCAGCTGATGTTTCAGATGGCTGGGATGAGATACTAACCTAATGCAGGTGCTGTGCAATCCCCGGCTCCCCTGACTTCCCCTCAGGATGTGGAGGGCTGCAAGTTGTGTCTTGTCTGAGCCCTGGCTCCTTGGGATACATTGCTTTGGGGGCTGCAGATGACCCTCTCTGGAGGAGACTGGTTTATGCTGGGGGTTTGTCTTTACTGGGGTGGAGCTGCATCTCATTAGTGATTCAAGGGTAGAAGACACCTACAGCACTGGTATTTGGGTCTCCCTTTGCCCTCCTGATCAGTACCCAGGTGACCCAATAGCTTGTGCCTGGCCTTTAAAACCAGGAGCATGAAGTGGGAGGGGGAACTGTGAAAGGGCTCCTCAGATGCCAAGAAAAACAGTTTCCAAAGACAAAGAGATTGCCCAAAATGGATGAGGAGTGCAGATTCCCTCAGAGGCAGGGAAATTATTAATAACAATGATGGCATTTTTTGTGCTAGTTGGCCTACCCCATGGGCTCCGACTGCTTTGCTATGTTCGTTGGAACCCCCCACCTGCACCCCAAACCCAGGCAGGATGGCCATGGTGATGCTGCTTGTGTCCTGTACAACCTGTCTCTGCTTCATCTCAATTTGGCCAGGCTCTGTCTGCCACAGAAGGCAGGGAGCTGCCCCTTCAGCACATCAAGATCCCTATCTTGAGTTTGTTTTTGTGTTGCAACTGGAGGGGAAAAAAACCCAAAAACTCTAACAACCCTTTCGGTTCCTGCACATGAGGCTTGTTCTCCCCCCTGCCTTTTCCAACATCTATTTGAACCTTTTACCACTTTCACCGGGAGGAATGCAGCAGGTTTGCCAGAGCTGGGAGGTTTATTCAGCAAATCTGGCAGGTCATGCTGGGGAAAAGCATCCAGGTGGACTTGACAGGGCTGGTGAGGGGGCCCTGCCAGCACCCCATGCAGGAGGGCAGCAATGGGTGCGGTGGAGACATCGTGCCAGCCTCGCCTGGCCGCATGTGGGGAATTTCCCTCCCTGCACTTGCCCGCCGGCTCCATTTGGCATCTTGATGGAACTTGTTGGGAAGTGGCTCATGTGATGGGAGTTTGGTGGTGGGGAAGCCAGTCAAGGGGACTCACTGCCTCTCAAGGAGTGTTTTTTATGTTCCTCTGGATGAAAGCCCCCTGGCAGTGACCAGTTGTCACTGCAGGTGCTAGGCAGGTACCTGGTCCCCTTTAAAGGTGAGAGCTCCTTTACTGGCATTTTAGAAGGAAACATCTTGTTGCTACCACCCTTCCCTGCCTGGCCATGCCACTGCTCCTGCTCATTTAGCAGCACAAGGGCTTTGCCGTAGCAAGGTCGCCTCCAACCCCACCTTCATTTTCCTGGGGCCCAAGCTTTGTAATTTGGAGATGAAGCCAAGGGTTTTGGGCACCATGTTACCCACCAGTGCAGTGGCTGGGATGCAGCTTGGTGATTCAGGGTGTGCTTCAGGTTACACTTTTCTTGTTACTTAAAAGCTCCCCCTGGGTATGACCCTATTTCCTCTTATCTGATGGAGAACTCTTGATTGCCTGTTGCAAAGCCCAGCCCTTGCAAATAAAGTGGGCAGCTGATTTTGGGGGAGTAAAGCTGGTGGCATGCAAATGATTGTGGGAAAGGCCATGTGCTCCAGCCTCTTGCCATGCAGTTTTAAATGCAAAGTGGAATATCAATTTGAGTTTGACCCTCTAAATCTGAAGCTTTGTTGTAGGGATAGGAAAGAAAACACAAAGAGGTTGTTAAAGCTAGAAGCCATAAAACCAACTTCTCTCATCTGGTTCTGCTGGACTTTGCAAATAAAACAGTTTATATTTGGAATAAATAGAAGGAGAGGGACAGGCTTGGGGCGGAAAGCCCCGGGTTCATGTCAGGCCAGCTAAGAGGTATTCCAGCTCTTGACCCTTCTTCTGAGAGGACCCCAGGTCATATGGGTCTTCTGAGCCTTGGTTTCCCCTCAGGGTAACCCTGCCCTGCACTGATGGTGGGAACCCCAGGCATTGCCAAGAAACTTCTTTGAAACTCAAACCTGGCTTTGGAAAAAACTGGAAGACAAACCGGCTCTAAACAAACACCCGAGTTAATTCCTTGTCTTGCATTGTACAAGCCCAGTGAAATGAAACATAGTGAAGTCATGGGGACAAGCAAATGGATTCAAATGTGTCAAAAAGGCCCTGAAATCCACTGTCTCTGAAATTTATGGTTGGGATTTTTTCTTATTTTCTTTCTAATTGTTCCTGGGAATTTAATTTTACAATTATTTTCCTGCTTCTGCCATGGAGACAATGCTTCAGCCACAAAGCCTTTGAACGTTGAATTGCAGATGACATCCAGCACTGAGCCACTTGGATGCCAACGCCCCGTCACTGGGAAACTTTGCTGTGATGTGGAAGGTTGTCTGTCTAGCTGTCCGTCCCTGCTGCTGAGGGGCTGGCTGCTGGCAAGTGGGAAGCCTGGCATGCTGCAAATGAGGCAGGAAAGGACAGTAAATGTTGGGGTTTGGGGGGATGTCACTAGTGCTGAGCATGCTTCTTCCCTGGCATGGAGGAGTTGGGGGTCCCGGGGGTCTGCACCCCACACCCTGAGGCTTGGTGGCCACTCTCTGTTCTCTGCCTTCCCCTTGGCCTAGAGGTGGGGGTGGCTGGCAGTGGGGTGAAGTCAGGGTCAGGCCACTGTGACTCGTCGTCCTCCAGTTTCACTTCCCGGTTCCTGCACGGCTCCTGGCTGGGCTCTCAGGTGCTCATGGGCTACATGGTAAGCCCAGGGCTGCTGCTGTGGTGGGCTGGATAGGAGAGAAAAACCACAGGGATTTTGTCTTTGCCATCAGCTTGCAAGAGCCAAACGGCCTCCAGCATACTGGGAATTGCTCCAGTGAGGGGACATTTGCTGCCCTGCCTGGGGATGCAAGGTCCAGGTTGTTCAGGGCTCCTGGTCCTGCCAAGAAGCTGCAAGGGTTTTCCCTTCAGCCTCCACTCCTTGCATCCTTCTCACCCAAGCCAGCTCTGAGCAGGGCTTTGGGGGGGATGGAGCCAGGCAAGGAGCTGTTTTAACTAATGGCCAGCATTGGTGGGTTTTCCATGTGAGTGAGAAGCAGAGGAGTGCTCTGTCCTTCTGTCCAGGGTACCATGCTCTTGCCATCTGCTTGTGGCACTCTGGGAACTGCCAGAGAGGAGCTGGCCCCATGCCTGGCAGGTAGCTGCAGGCAGATGATATCTGCCCATGGCACAAGCTGGAGCAGCTTTCCTTACTGTCTCAGTTTGGTTTTTTTTGAGTGGATTTGGATGGGAATGCTGGGAGAGCTCTCATGGGGATTTGGCAGTGAGCTGCATTGCTGTCTGGCAGCTCTTTGAACCTTCCTCTCTACATCAGACCTGATGGAGGAGAGGAACAAGTTCTTGTAAGAACAGTGAAAATGAGAAGCTGGGGAGAAGCTAAAACACCCCAATCCCTGCAGTCATCCAGGGGGACACCATGGCTGAGCAGATGGCATCCACTGGTGGGATGCTGCAGGAAGACAGAGATAAGGTGTTCTGATGAGGGATCAGCAGTCCATATCTGTCAGAAATTGGGCTGTCGTGAGTTTTATGGCTGACAGATCAGCTTTTCTTTTCAGGAATGTCTAGATGTATGGCTCCTGCCAGCACTAGTGCCCCTTAAACTGGACCACATCCCTGGCCAGCCCTGCTTGTTGTCACATCCATCTCTTTGCTGCTTCATATGCCTCTTCCTCACCATGACACTGGTGGGATTGGAGCTGGGTACTTTCCTCCACTGGATGCCCTGGGCTCTGCCGGTGGCGGATGGGGGGCTGTGCCATGCCATGCCAGGAGAATTCAGAGCCTGTTACCATGGCCTGCTGGTGCCCACTGCCTGCTCCCCGTCTCTGTGGCATCTGTGCTGTGTGTGGGGGCTTTGCAGTGGGAGCTTGAGAGGAGCCGTTGTCACCACTCTCCCTCTCCTCTGCTGTGACCAAATCCCAAATTTGGGTAAAGGAGGAATATATCTGCTTCCCAAATTACCACAGTTCTCAGGCATGTCTCCTGAAGCACCTCAGGGTCAAGCGTGGTTTTGTTTAAAGAAAGAAGCTAAAATAAACTTGGTGAAGGGCTCCTGAGCGGTCACTGTGCTCCTACCCTCCCTGTCCCCAGCCCTCAAATGCAACACAGATCCTTTCTTCCCGGAGGGCTTTCAGCAAGTTAGCATTTTTTTCCTGCTGTTGTTGACAAAAATCCTGGCTGGTTGAGAAATATCCATGCAGCAGCGGCAGCCCAGTCCCACGGGTCAAATCCTGTCCCTGCAAATCTCTGCTGGGAAGGGCAGCTCATCCCAGTCTGCCTTTCAGGGATGCTTTCCAGGGAGGTCCCATCACCTTGCAGGGCTTTCTGGGTACAGGGCCATGAGCAAGGCCCTGTGAAGAACAGACAGACATATGGACACCATGGGCTTGAGATGGACCCGGTGTTTTATCATTTGCCGGTTGGGCGCTGCAGCAGAAGCAAAGTGCTGGAAGTTTGTCAAGGGCTGAATTAAAGTTGCCTGGCAACCTTCATCCCAGCTCCACTTCCCACATTTCGCAGGATTTCCCACCAAAGGTCTGCCGGCTCTGGGGAAGAGGGGCCCAAAACACATGCAGCCAGGCTGGGGCCAGGCTTGCCTCTTGCTGGATGGCTCTCTTCCTGTGATTCCTTGGCTTGTTCCCACACCCAGGAGCGGGGAGCTCTCCTCACCTTATACCCTGGGGCGAGCACCTTAACCCCCTACGTGGAAACAGGTTGGGCTGTTTTGGCTGAATCCAAGGGCAGCTTGTGTGTCTCTTGTGGGGCGAAACAGTGCAGGGCCAGTGGGAATATGGCTAGGGTGAGAGTGGTGGGGAAACCAAGGGGGCTGGGGCAGGGGGGGCCACATTCCAGGCTTGGCTCTGATAAGTGAAGCTGAATTGGTTGTGTGGGGTTTGGAGCACCCAAGCAGGGCTGCTGTGGAAAAGCAAGGTGTTATGTGGTGAAAAAACAAGGTGTAAGTGGTGTCTCCTAGTGCTGTCTCTGATGTTTGTTTTTTTTAAGGATGTTTTGCAACCTTGTAGGCCTGGAGGAGACCTGCTGGAAATTATGTTCCCCACCAGGAAGCCCTTACACATAGGAGCCCTTGCTCAAAGGAGCTCTTGCTCATAGGAGTGTATGGTGCCAAGAGGAGCAACCTGTGAGGAGGGGGAGAAAGGTCTGGCAGCCATTGCATGAGCCTGCCTGGGATTTACTAGAGCAACCACAAGCTGTCCACCGAGTGGCAGGATGAAGGAGCTTCCAATCCCACCGTGCAAAACTCTGTCCCACCATTCAGGACAAATAGTGGTGGTGAGCCAGAGAAGGGCTGCTCCCACACAGTTTTTCCATTTTTTTTCTCCCTAGTTCCTTTTAAATTAAAAAGCTGGCATCGTTTTGGGCTGTGCTCCAAGGAACACCCATAAGACTCAGGCTGGAGTTCCTCCATATTTGCCAGTCCCATTGACAGTGACCTCCCTGCGCTGCAGCTTGTGGCCAGCTCTTGCTCCCATGCTTTGCTGCCTCGTGGCTTTTAGGGCCACTGAGCAGTGGGAAGGGGCCACCATCGCCAGCAGAAGCTCCTGATGCTGTGGCCATTGAGGGGTGCATCAGCTTTGACTGGCTTCTGTGGCCTGATCCAGGTTCATGAGACCTGCCGCTGGGAAACTCACTCCCCCAAAGCTTTTTGTGCCTCCAGAGATGCTCGTCGTGGGGATTTTAAGGAGGTGCCAACTGGGCCAGCTTGTTTGGGTGTGCTGGGCCAGCTGGCTGCTGGTGGGAGGCTGAGGCCAGCACAGTCATGCTCACACAGCTTCCATCATGACCCAATAAACCCAGTCAGACCTGACCAGGGCTCACTTGCTCCCCTGTGCACTCACGCATGCCTGCCTGTCTCTGCCATCCCACTGCTTTCCTGGTGTTCCCTGGGGACCAGCAAACCTGTCCTACCACCTGGAGCCAGTGCCTGGATCAGGCTTGCTCAGCTCTGGGCTGGGAGCTGCAGCTGCATCCCGCAGGAGCACTGGGAGCCAGTGGTAGGAGGGTGGGCTTTGGCCCCCCTGGTTGTTGCACGCTGTGATAAGAGTGGCTGGTTCCTGCCTTTTCCCCACACTTTGCTGGCTGGGGTGGGAGCTGGATTTTGGGTCCTATGTCAGCTCTCCCTGCACCTGGAAGTAGGTGAGGTGCCGAAGGGCTTGAGAACTCCCTCCTGGGGATGGGATGGTCTTTTCTGGGCAGTTTTTCTCTTGAACCCCATATTTCATCGGAACTGCTGCTGCTTTTCAGCCACTTCCTCTCCCCTTTTTGTGTCCCTCCCTTGAAGAAAGCTGTCTATAGAATTTCCCCTACTCGCTTTTCCACATTTCATACCAAAGAGCCAGGCTTGAACAGTCCAGCTGCCTCCAGCTCAACTGATGGGTCCCATGGACCAAGACCCCCTCTGCCTTCTGTCTGACCCCCAGCCCTCACCTTTACCTGGAGCTTTGACCTTGCACCCTGCCAAGGGGGAAATGATGGGTTTGGAGGCATGGTGTGTTTTCGGCTTGGGGTGGAAGGTTTCAGTACCTTCTTGCACTTTTTTCTCCACCATATGTATGAAAAATAAAAAATAAATAGAGAAGCTCAGAGCAGCCCTTCCCTTCAAGTAAAATATTAACTGGCTCTTACAGCTAAGTGATTAAATGTCCTTTAGGACAAAGTCACATCTGATCTCAGGCAAAGGAGCTTTTGGAAATGGGTGTAGTTGCTTCCCTGGAAAAAGTGGAGGAGCTCAGCCCTGGCAGCAGGGGAGTCTGCTCCCCAGTGCCTCTGCTGTGCTGTGAACCCTGCACAACCCCACAGCTTAATTTATTATTTTTATTTTTCCCCTCCTGTGCTGGCTTGGTGCTCCTACTGGTTAAATGTTAGCCGGGGCTGGCTCACAGAGCAGTGCTTACCCTTCGATAAGCACCATCCCTGCCTGGCCCCACTCCTAGCTCTGATCCCCATCACATCCGGAGCCAGGCAGCAGGCAAAGTTCAGGGTTGTTTATTAGTGGCGATAAGGCGAGGACGGCTGGCAGTGTGCATCAGCTCTCAGGACTGTTACTCATTTATTAGAGATTGTTTTTTGTCTTGTTGCAAGAAGGTTTCTCCTCCCTTCTGCTTTCCCAGCCTAGGTGTGTCAGTTCTTGTGGCTTGTATGTGATTCTGGGGTCGTGTCCTTGCAGAGAGGCCTGGGGAAGGGTCCATGCAGCTAGCAGGCTGGCCCTGGTCCCACTGTCAGCATGGGGGACGAAGAAGTGTCAGCACAGGGCTGGCCAGAGTGCTTTTGGGTGCTTTGGTGCTCCAGATGTGACCCTGTAGCTTGCATTGACCAAAAAGCTTTGTGGGTTTGGCTTGTGCCAGACATGGTGCCACCAAAGCAAATTATTTCCTGTTGACCTCCATCCCCATTCACCTGCCTCACATCACCCTGCCAGGCTCATTGCTTGTGGGTAAACCCTCAGTCTTGACAGGGCTTGTCCTGGGAACAGGAGTTCCTTGGAGGGAAGATGCTCTGGATCACTGTTCTCTGCTCCATGGGGAACTCAGCTTTGTGGGCAGCACTCTGCTCACTCCCCCTGCTGTATGGGTACTCTGCACTGGGCTGTTTCCTGGGGGGACAGCAAGGCAGGAGGGAGCAGAGGGAACATCTCCCCTCTGTCTAATTTCTGTCATCTGTATCTGAACCCCCAAGGAGGGAAAATGGTGGTTTAATGAAGGGTCCAAGACTATGGCTGGATCCAGACTTTCAGTTCTTTTCAGCCCCAAAGCCCTTTTCACTTTAATTTCACTTTGGTTTTACCTCCCCTCTGCCTGATACCCAGTGAGGTATTTGCTTCAGGGAAGCCATCTGCAGCAAGCATGTTTGAACAGCTTCTCTACAGGTTCAGGTATTTGGTCTATATATGTAAAAAAACCCCAACCCTAAGCAAACATATAGGTGCTGGTCACTTTATGGGGAGGTTTCCTGTTCAGAGATACCCAATCATCTCCTTTCTCCTTAGTGCCTGCTAAATGACCCTTAGCTCTGCTCAAAGCAGCCAGGAGAGGCAGGTGAGAGATCAGAGGCATGACAGTGAGAGTTGGGGTAGATGCTGATCTTCAAGGCAGTTTGGGATGAAAGAGAAACGGAAATCTTGTGGAAAAACACTGGGGGGAAAACTGTCCTTGCTTGAAAAGATGTAATGAAGATGCCAAGTGGCTCCTTTGTGGCTTTTCCTTTGCCCTGCATCGCAGTGTGCCTGAAGCATCCTTCCCCATACCTCTGTCCTTGGGAGGTTTTTTGTTTCAGGAGGGGCAGAGCTTTTAGGACAAGCGTCTCGCATAACAGGAGATGGACAGCCATGCTTTCAGAGAGGAGTGGAGTCTTTGGGCTCCCTGGGAATCCCTCCACTGCCCATCCTGCCTCAGCTGCTCTGGGGAGTGGGACTTGGGGTGTGCCAAGAGTGCCCACTGTTCCAAGAGACCTACAGAAGTTCTTGGCCCTGAGCCCTGCTCTCTGGTTTTGGGGATAAACTTGCCTGCTTTTTGGGTGAAAATGCAAAGGGGGATCAGCTGGCTTTGCCGAAGCATGTCCTTCAGTGGGGGGTGTGGGCTGCAGAAGGAGATGGCTGTGAGTGAGGGAAGGAGGAGCATGAAGCAGATCTGGAGGAAAATGAGCCTTCAAGCAACCAAACCAAGCAAGTGACTGCTGCTGCTGCAACAGAGCAGATTGAGCTGGAAGGGTGCCAGGTGGAGGGGTACTCTGCTCAAACTCCCCTCCCTGCCCTGTGCTGGCTGCAGGCTCAATGCCTTGTGTCATGCCGCAGTTTCCCCTTTGCATTTCCCTGAAGCCGTCCCTGTTCTGAGGCCATGCCCGGTCACACATCCGTGCGTGTGTACAGCCAGCTTCTTCTCAAGCTCGTGTGCTCCTGAGATGCGGGAGTGTCTGACCTGGTGCTCTGTGTTTCAGGAGGGTTTTGCAGCCAGTGTCGTACCAGGGAGCTGGGGAGCTCGTCCTGAGGACCAGCTGTGCTGGCCCGGCAGCAGCAGGCTGGGTAGCTGTCCTCACTGGGGAAGCAGGAAGATGAGCAGAGGCACAGATTGTCTCCTGATGGCTCTCGTCCTGGCAGCAATGGCAGCAATGGGCTATCCATCTCGGCGGGCTGCCACTGACCTGGATGCCACCCCCAGGACAACAGTCACCTTTGAGGGTAAGTGGGTGCAGGTTGTGGTGGTGGTGCTGAGGTTTGAGATCTTGCTGGCACTGGGTTTAGTGCATCATGACCATGTTTGGTCTTCACCAGTGTTGGCTGGAGCAGGGGCCTGAGCACAGGACAGGGTGGCTATGGGGGATCCTCTAGTTCCCTGGGCTCCAGAAATCAGCCCCTACAAAGCTGTCTCATGTTGGGTACCTAGAGTTAACATGCCTTGAGAGATGGAGAAAGGCAAAGGCTTTCCTGGGTTTGCCCAGCCTGGTGGCATCTACCTGATAGCTGCAGGTGACAGGCCCTGGCCCTGCCCACTAGTTCTTGCAGGGAGTGCTGAGCCAGGCATCACACCCGGGACTCTTGTGGCCCAAATATTTGTCAGGAAGCTTCTATGATTTTCTGTAATTGCTACTGCACTTTTGGCCTCCACAGTGTCACCATGTCCCAGCTCACCGAGTGGCTTCATTGACCTCAATAGCGAAGCCCAGCTCAGTGGTTGATGGTGGGAGATGGTTTCATTTGCAGCTGTGGCACCCCTTTCTCCCCAAGCAGCGCCTCCTTTTGGCGGTGTTATTCCCTACCAGCTACCCCCATGGTCCCAAGACTGCCTGGGACTTTCTCCTCTCATGGTGGGATGGTCTGAGCCTGGCTTGGGCTCCCTATGTTCAGGGCTGAGACCCATCCTACAGTTCTCAGTACCCCCAGTTGGGGGGTTTCTCCATCTCGGTGGACATGGAGTGTCCAGCCTTGCTGCAGGAGCCTTCCCCTTGAACAGCAGTTTTGATTTGGGTTTTTTGCATCCTTCCATTTGGTCTGATTTGGTGCAATTTGGAGACAGGTTTGCTGCCAGTGTGTGTCCACTTCCTCTAGGAGTTCTCCAAACAGTGGCAAGTCAGTGCTGGGCATGGATGTCACAGCTCCCACCCCTAAGCTGCCATTTTGATTTGTAGGGAGACATTTCCCCTGTGAGCCTGAGTTCAGTTAGTGCCTTTTGCCTGATACCAAACGTCCCCAGCTTCCTTCCTTCTGCTGTAACCGCTGTCACCTGACACCACCTGCTAGATAAGCTTGGTGGGTGCCATTCTCTATCTTTTTCCTGTGGTTTGCACTGTGCCTGCCTTGGGGTCCTCCCTCAGCCATTGCTCCCATTCCCTTTGCAGAGCTGTCAGGCGTCCGGCGCTTCAGCGCGCACACCCTCAACTACAGTACCCTGCTGCTGGAGGACAACCGAGGCATCCTCTACGTGGGCGCCAGGGGAGCCATCTTTGCCCTCAACTCCAGTGATGTGGCTGACGGCTTCCACCGCACAGTGAGCCTGGCCTCTGCCCACTGCCAGCTGCTTGTCCCCTCATGCCCATGCTGCCCAATCCCTGCCTGAACCATGGCCACCCTAGCCCAGCCCATCCTCCCCCTCACCATCTCAGGTCTTGCCTGGAGGTGCTGTCCCCAAGTCTGTCCTTAGGTTCCCTGTGGATGCCTGGTCTTCCCCAACCAGGCAGTGTAGGGACAGCAGTGGGAGATGTCCCCAGCTCAGAACTGCCTGCTTCAGGGACACCCCAGCAGGTCAAGGGGCAAGGGGGGAAGTGTATCCTTTTGCCATCCCCCAGGAAGGACACCCCAAAATCCTCCAGGCTCCTGTGGGTGCTTCAGTGTCTCTGCCATGCAGGCCAAGGTGTGAGATCGCTCTTGCCTTGGGCTGCAAGGATGTGGGCAGGGTGCCATTTCTGAGCAGCCATCCCCTCTCTAAATAAAAGAGGATTTTGGCATCTCTGTTGGCTCTGGCCAACAGAGGCTGGAGTCTGCGGTGACAGGGGGACAATGCAGTGATGGGCAGTCATACAGTGACGGTTCCTCTTTCTCTTGCAGATCCACTGGGAAGCTTCTCCAGAGAAGCGGATGGACTGCCTGCAGAAGGGCAAAAACAACAAGGTAGAGATGGTGGGTGGGTGCTGTTGGGTCCACCTTTGCTTTCCTCAGGTGGTGACGCCTGTCCTTCCCCTCTGCAGACCGAGTGCTTCAACCACGTGCGGTTTCTGCAGCGGCTGAACAGCACCCACCTCTATGCCTGTGGGACCTACGCCTTCCACCCACTCTGCGCTGCCATCGTGAGTACGCTCTGCCCCACAACTGCCACCCATCCCCTGACACCATGCTGTGCCAGGGGACCATGCCCCATCGTCTCCCACCACCTCTACCTGCAACCCTGCTCCCTTTCTGCCCCCATTCCAGACTCTTCCTGGCTCAGGGGGGAAGAGAGTGACCTCCAGGCTGGAATGAGTAGGTTTGGGGACACAGTTACTGTTATGCAAATGCCCAAAGTCCTCACCCTGGCATTGGGCTTGGACTCTGACCCCATAACAAGGTGGCCAGGGGGTGGAGCTGGTTTGCAGACCCTGCTGTTGCAGGGTCCCTTCTCAAGGCAGAGGCTGCAGCCTGGCTCCTGATGTGTGGCAAGTGTTCCTGGAGAGGGTGACAGTGGCAGGAAGGGTGACAATGACGAGGCTGTCTCAGCCCTTCTCCAGGGATTTCCCATGCCAGGCTGGGGGGGTCCCCACGTGGCCGTGACTCATGATGGCCAGGGCAGCCACATCCCCCAGAAGCAGGACTTTCACCCCTGTGCTATGGCTCCTTGGTGACTTGGCCACACTTTGCCCACCTTCCTCCTTGAGCTGGAGTGTAAAGGGTCCTGTGATTGTGTCCTCAACATGGGGCTAGGGAGCCCTAGAGGGACATGCCCTTTCTCACATCTGTGCCAGATGACCAGTTTGGCCACTGCACACCCTGGGAGTCAGGCAAAGGAGCTGTCAAGCTGGAAGGGGCCCATTGTTATTTGACTTCCTTTGAACTGCAAACTGAAAATAACTCTTGCCCTGACAGAGACATCACCCAGAGGGGACCCAGCCCAAATGAGCAGTGTCTGCTGGCCAGACACAGCCCAGAAACATGAGCTGTGCTGTCCAGCTCCTTCCCAGTGCCCACATGATGACAAAGTGGGGTGCTGGGGCTCCCCTTCTCTGCTAAGATGTCTCCCTGGTCTTGGCTGGGGGATCTGGCTGTCTGTCTGGATTCTGATGGTCTGAATAGTGCCAGGGAGGGTTTGTCTTACTCAAGAAAGGATGTGTCCATGGACACAGATTTGACCCCCCTAACAGCCTCTGTAGTGAGCCTGGGGCTGGCAGGTAAGGTGAGTCTGTCTCCTCCTCTCTAACCTGGTTCCCTGTTCCCTCAAGGATGCTGACAGGTTCACATTGCCATCCCACTTTGAGGAAGGCAAGGAGAAATGCCCATATGACCCTTCCCGTGGCTACACTGGCCTCATTGTGGGTAAGTGTCACCTTTCCCAGGGCTGTTGGGGACATGCAGGATCCCACTGACCCTGGTCGCAACCCCAAGACTCCTGTAGAGGGTCTCCAACTGGGTTCATTTGGGGACTTTAGCAAGCCAGGACTTGGCCCCCCTATTCTTCCTCCTCTGATGGGGGCAGATCATGGGATGCTGGTGGCTTTTGGCACTGTCCCTGTGGTGGGAGACCATGCTGATGGGTTCCTTCCCTGCCCAGATGGTGGCTTGTACACAGCCACACGTTATGAGTTTCGCAGCCTCCCTGACATCCGGAGGAACCTGCATCAGCGACCACTGAAGACTGAGGAGTCACCGCTGCACTGGCTGAATGGTGAGGGAGATGTTCCCACCTTGCCACTGGGACTAGTGTCACAGGCTGTGAAATGCCGTGTGTCGCCTCGGGGAGTGTAGAACAAGGGTGGAGGCTGGTGCTAGGGTCTGGTGCTGTTTACCATGAGAGAAAACTAAGGCATGGAGGGATTCCCCATCACATGTTGGGTCTCCAATCTCTCACCTCTTGCTCTGAATTCCCAGATGCTGAGTTTGTGGCCTCCGTGCTGGTCCAGGAGAGCAAGGACAGCTCTGTGGGTGATGATGACAAAATCTACTACTTCTTCATGGAGCGGGCAGCTGAAGATACCACATCGTTTTTTGACAAGAACCAGGTGGCCCGAGTAGCCCGCGTGGCCCGTGTCTGCAAGGTAGGCTCATCCCCAGATATGGGAAGCCAAGTGCTGCTCCTCCTTGCCCTGGGGGAAACTGCAGTATGAACAGAGGAGGGGACCCATCCCCACCAGCCTGTGCAGAAACACTCCCTGCATCCTCCCAGAGTGATGTGGGGGGGAAGAAGATCCTGCAGCGCAAGTGGACATCCTTCATGAAGGCACACCTGGATTGCTACATGCCCTACTATGAGGTGCTGCGCAGTGTCTGCAGCCTGGATGGTGGTGGCTGGACCAGCACTGTCTTCTACGCTGCCTTCACACTCTCAGCACAGTGGTGAGTGGGGCAGTGGGCTAAACGGTGGGGGCTAAAAGTCTGCGGTGTGGGGGGGAACCAGAGAGAGGTTTCAGGGGACTCACAGACAGGTGCAGAGCAACTGGAGGTACATTGGTGGGGAGCACTCCTGTGTCTGCCTGGGCTCAGGCAGGGCTATGCCCTCCAGGAGGACCATGGAGGCCTCGGCCGTGTGCCGCTACAGCATTTCAGTGGTGCAGCACGCCTTTGAGGGCCCCTACATGGAGTACCAGGACTCGGCTCGCAAGTGGTCCCACTACGATGGTGCGGTGCCTGAGCCCCGGCCTGGCTCCGTGAGTACCTGGGGATGCAGAGCATGGTGGGGCATGGGGCAGCCAAATCCCCTCCTGACCCCTGTCTACTCTGGGCAGTGCATCACGGACCACTCCCGCAGGAAGGGCTACAACTCCTCGCAGGACCTGCCCAACAGTGTCCTGGACTTCATTAAGCTGCACCCACTCATGTTTGAGAAGGTGAAGCCAGACAATGGGGAGCCGCTGCTGGTGAAGAAGAGTGTGGCATACAGCCAGCTGGCTGTGGACAGGGTGCAGGCCCTCGACGGCCAGTCCTATGATGTGCTTTTCATGGGGACGGGTGAGTGTGGGATGAGTTTGCCAGGTCTCTGATAGGCCTGGGGGATGACCCACACTCCCTCCTGACTCCCCTGCTCTGCTCTTCAGGGGACGGCTGGATCCACAAGGCTGTGGTGGTGGATGCCAGCATCCACATTGTGGAGGAGGTACAGGTGTTCAGGGACCCGCAGCCTGTGGAAAGCCTGGTTATCTCCCATACCCAGGTGAGGTGCGGAAGAAGTTGGGGGACACCACACATGGGGCATATTGGCACTGTGAAGATGCCATTTGGCTGTCTGTGGGACAAGGGACACATGACTTCTGGGTCACCCCAGCTCAGGATACATGCCAGAGCCTAGTGGGGCAGCTCAGAGAAAGGGACCATCCTGGTCCCCACCTCCTTGCCAGGTGCAAGCTGCAGCCATCAGCAGTGACTGAAGCTAGGGGCCCTTCCCCTGTACCCCCACTAAAGGAGAGCTGTGCAGTGAGGCTTAGGAAGGGGGATCCCTGGGAACCATGGGGCACCCCACAGCCGAGCCGCATCATGCCAGGACAGTGCTGAGACAGCCTTTTCCCCCCAGAGGAGCCTGTATGTGGGGGCAGCCAGCGGGATCCTACAAGTGCCCCTGGCCTCCTGTTCCCAGTACGCCTCCTGCTACGACTGCGTCCTCGCCCGGGACCCATACTGTGCCTGGGATGGCAGGGCCTGCCGCCCCACCGCCACCAGCCGCAGGTAAGGATGGGCTGCCTGTCACCAGCGGCATCCCCAAGAGCTTTCCATCTGCCTTGTCCCCTGCTGTTGTGCATCACCCTGTGGCACAGTCGTCCCAGTGCTGCCCCCAAGGGTCTGGCATCTGGTGGTGGGTCTGCCTGTGGCTGTGACCCCATAAGGTTGGGCTCAGCTGGGGCTGTGCAGCTGAAGCCCCTGTGTCTTGCAGCATGGGGCTAGTGCAGGACATCCAGAGCGGCAATCGGGGATGCCGGAACAGCTCCGGGCGGGGTGAGTCTGCACTGCCTCAGAACCATAGGTTCTGCACGAGTATCCCTTAGGGTGGCCAGGATGGGTATGAGGTGATGTGTGTCCCTGCAGGCTCTCTGCTGTGGAAGAATCGGACAGTGCTGCAAGGGGATGATGTGCTGCTGCCCTGTGACCAGCGCTCTAACTTGGCACGGGCCGTTTGGCTGCTGAATGGCAGCGAGGTGCCCAGTGGGGGGCAGGACCGGCTACGTGTGGGGGTGGATGGGCTGTTGGTGACCGACACACTACCCCAGCATGGCGGTGAGTACCGCTGCTATGGGGAGGAGCGGGATCTCCGGACGCTGCTGGCCTCTTACAGCCTCACCGTGCTGCCTGAGCTGCCCCGCAGCCCCACGGCCGCCCCACGGCCCCACGCTGCCAGCCAGGTGGCTGGCGATGTGAAGGTGGCTTATGTCTCTGCCATCGTTGCCTTGGTGGTGCTGTGTGCCGTGCTCAGCTCCATCCTCCTCTATGTGTCCTGCCTGGAGAAGCGCAAGGGCAAGTATGTGCTGGGGGAGCCACGGCCATCCAGCGTGGAGCTGCAGACTGTCTCGGCCAACTGCCTGCGCAAAAGTCATCGGGAGGAGGAGGAGGAAGGGCTCACTTACCCTGATGGCTGCCTGAGGATCATCCCTGGTGAGGCACCCACAGCTGCCACCTCCCCGGTCAAGGAACTGACGGCTGCAGTGCCCCCACTGCCACCGCCACCACCACTGCCCACTGAGCTTACCAACGGCATGGGGGCTCTGCCCAATGTCCTCCGCAAGATGAATGGCAACAGCTACATGCTGCTGCAGCAGCAGGAGGAGCCACTGGCCTCACCGCTTTACAACGCATCCTTCACTGAGGAGCTCAGCAAGATCCTGGAGAAGCGCAAACACACGCAGCTGGTGGAGAAGCTGGATGAGAGCTCCGTGTAGGGGCCGGGGAGGGGGGTCCCACCAGTGTGTCCCTCCTCCCCTCTGAACCATTCTCCCACCCCCTGTCAGCAGAGTTCAAGACTCAAGCGAAGCTACCTCCTGGATGGCAGAGCCGGGCTGGGCCTGGACTCAGCCATTCCTTTGGCTTTTCACTCACTTTTGAGACTCATTGTACAGAAAAAAAGAAAAGAATCTATTTAAATTTGGGAGCTCTATTTATGTATAAAAACCCAGCGATGGTGGCCATGAGCTGGAGGCAGGAGCTGGTGCCTGTCTGAAGGTGGACGTTGTGGGGAGGAAGAAGAGTTTCTGTCTATCCATCCATCCAGGTATGAGAGACGCCACTGTGGACGTGTGGACTCAGCCTGCCCCACTGGGCATCCCTCGGTGCACAGGAACTTGACAGCTGCAGAGAGGAGGGTGAGGAGCAGGGGCGGGGGGCTGTGGGTTGTCATGTGGTACCTGCATCTCTCATAGGGTGCAAGGATCCTTCCTGGTATGGGGCCAAGGGTGGCATCATGCAGTGTTCTGGTTATGTGAGATAGAGCTGATTTTCCTCCTTTAGTAGCTAGAATATCCACCATGACAACCACAACAGGCAGCTGCCTGCTTGCAGGCAAAAGGGCTGTGGGCACAACTTGTATTGCCGGGGACAGCCTTGGTGGCTGCCAGCCCCTGCCCACTCTCCCCGCCATCTGCCCCCCAGGGTTTCCTCTCCAGGAGAGGGTGGCTTGGTGACAAATGGAGCCAGGGTGAGGAGCTGATGTCCTGAATTCCCTGGAGCAGCTGGTGGAGCAGCTCATGCCCACAGCAGAGAGGCCCTAGGTGAAGTACAGGGCTGGGTGCCCTGGGGAGGCAGCACCCCCAGGGCCTCTGACCCTGACAAGCTTCTGCCCCCTCTCCCAGGGCGCTGCAGGGGAAGAGCAGGATGCAGCAGCAGGCACGAAGTCGCACTGGCAGCAGGACTGGCAGCCACTACCATGGCAAGGGAACAGTGCAGCACCCACATCCCCCCTGACATCTGCAGTGCCCCCGCAGCCTGGGGTACCATGTTTCTGCCCTCTGTGGAACATATGGCAGGGGAAATGGCCTTACACAGCAAGGAGCCCTGGAGAAGTCCCCTCTCTGGAACCTTTTGCTCTTCATGGCATTTTCCAGGGGCAGCCATTGTCCCTAAATCCTCCCAGCTACCTCTGCTCCTGCAGCCTTCTGGGAGAACCCAAGGGACTGCGTTGACAAAAGCATCTCATGCCCCAGCAACAGGATGGTAATGCTGGAGCAGCCAGAGGGACAGACTTGCTGGAATGCATGTCCTCCCCTCTGTGTCTTTTATGTTCCTGGCACCTCCAGGATAAGGACATTGCCTGGAACTCAGCCCTCCAGGGGGAATGAAGGACAGGGAGGGGCAAGGTAGTAGCCCCTGATGTCCCCAGTGGACTGGAGCACAGGCTCTCCTGCCCTAGAAGAGCAAGGCTTAGTGGAGAAAGGGAAGAGCCGGATGCCTGGGCTCTCCTATCTTGCCCCCACCCTTGCCTTTGCTGAACAGGAGATAAGCCACTCCGAAGCACATCCCTTTCACCCATGCAGGGGCACTGCCCTCTATATCTGACAACCCCCCCAACCCTGCCAATAAAGGTGGCTCTGTCTGGATGTGGCACAGTGGCATCTCTCCGCGGGCAGGAATAGAAATGGATGTGGTGGCATGGGGTGGGGGGGCAGAGGCTTTATTGGGGCTGCAGACGTGGGCCCTGGATGGTCAGGGCAGAGGGTTTGTTGGTGAGGGGGTGCCACTGGCCCTGGATGCTGGGATTGTCGGTGTGGAAGGGCTTGCGGATGCGGATGATGTCCAGGCCAGACTGGCGGGCCAGTTTGGTGGCCAGCTGCACAATCTCCTCGCTGGTCTTGCTGGCGATGAGCTCCTCCCGCACTGATCCGTTCACTGCAGCAGAAGGGGAGTCGGGTTGGGGCCACTGACACCCCTGTGGGAGGCAGCTGCTGTTTGCCTGTCCCACAGGGCAGCCAGTCCTAGCATTGTTTGCATGAGGCAGTGGTAGCACAGAACTGGGGCAGGATGAAGCTGGCCCCGACCCTGCCCTACCCCCAAAACCAGCGTGCCACCCTCCCAAGCACTCACAGTACTCAGCCAGCAGCACTGGGGCACGTCCGGAGCGGGGGCTGACATAGATGACGACATCGGGGTGCTGCCGGGCGAAGTCCAGAGCAGCCTCCTCCACAAACTGCCTGCGTGGGGGCGGGGAGTGTCAGCCCCGGCGGGGTCAGAGGGTAGAGGTCACCGTAGCCCCAGCCTCGGGGCAAAGGTGACGGATGGAGTCACCCCCACGCGGGTGCTCTGCCCACGAGCGGGGTAACTAGTGCGGAGGTGAGAGGCGCGCAGCCAGCGCTCCGAGCTCATTCCCAGCCTGACACCGCGGGGGGGTTGGCGCTCAGGGGTCAGTACCACGGTCTTCCAGTCCCTCCCTCCCCACCACAGAGGTCGGGGGTCACAGCCCGCCCCGCTCCCCGGGGTCAGACTCGGCTGCACCACCTCCTGTACCCGCACGGAGGTCACCGCAACGCCTCGCAAGCACCACCCCAGCCGGGTCAGGGGTCACTGGGTCTCTCTTCCCCACCACTCCCGTCGGTCCGAGCCGGCGGACGGGATGCTTCGGGCGGTACCTGGCGCCGCGGGCGTCGGCCGCGGTAGGGCTGAAGAGGAGCTGTAGCCGCTGCAGCTGCCGCACGTAGCGGCCCACGCCGTTGTGCAGAACGGCCGTGAGGAAACGGCTCGGTGCCCCGCGGCTCGTCATGGCGCCGCCTTCATCCGCAGCCGGAACCGCCAGTGGAGGTGAGACCATCGGCTTCCGGCCCCGTCCAGAATGACGCGCTGGGCGCGGCGGCGGCGAGGTTAGGCAATGGCTGCGTCCATGGAGCTACACGTGAGGGGATCGGCCTGAGCGGCGCCGGGCCGTGGCGGCGGGAGGGCCGGGGGAGGCTACAGGGCCGCGTCCGATGCGGATCAGTAGCGGCGCGGTCGGGTGCCGGCGCGGCCCGGTCGGAGGCAGGCGCGGGCGGGATGGCGGTGGTGCCCCTGCGACCCTGCAGAGCCGCCAGCCGCCTCCTGCCGCTGCTCTGTGGGGGAACGAGGAGCAAAGGAGCCCTGAACCCTGGTGTGTCGGGCCGCCTCACCCAGCGCCGCTACAAAAAGGACGTGCTGCCCTCCCCAGAGGAGCCCCTGCCTTCCATCTCCATCACAGAGATACGGCAGTACCTGCGGGCCCAGGGCATCCCCTTCCACGATGGGTACAGCTGCCTGCACACCCCCAGCCTCTTCTCCAATGGTCAGGAGGACCACCCAACTACCGCCAGCACCCCTTACACGCTTTTCATTGACAAGACCACAGGCAGCTTCCTGTGCACAGCCACCCTGGCTGAGGGCACCTGGCAGGACTTCCAGGCCAACGTGGAGCTGCGGCACCATGGCATTCCCCCCACCACCTCGGAGGAGACGGAGGACATGCAACAGGCTCATGAGGATGCCCGCTGCATCTGGGAACGGGCACTGCCACTCTGGGAGCTACTGGATGAGGAGGAGACCAACAACACCAAAGCCATGTTTGGTATCTCCCTAGTGACAAACGCCACCCTGAAACGCTTTGGGGTGCGTTATCTGAGGACTGCCAAGTCACTTGTCTTCCCTTGGTTCAGCCCTCGTGACGCAACCCTGAAAGGCCTGAAGCTCTTGAGAGTGGAGAAGAAAGGGGATGTGATAAGTTATGTGGAAGAGACTTTACCGCGCTTTGATTCCTATCGCAGTCTCTTTGGGTTGTCCCTGATTGGCCGCCGAGACACAGAGCTGGTCTTAACTGGGTGGGAGCTGGATGCCCTGGCCCTATACCAAGCTACAGGGGTGGCCAGCCTGGCCCTGCCACGGGGGGCCACATGCCTGCCCCCTGTCCTCCTCCCTTACCTGGAACAGTTCAAGCGCATCACGCTGTGGCTGGGTGAGGACCTGCGCTCCTGGGAAGCTGCCAAGCTCTTTGCTCGCAAGCTGAGCCTCAAGCGCTGCTCCCTGGTGCGCCCTGGCAACCTTCAGCCCCGGCCCTTGGAGGCTCTGAACCAGGGCCTGAACTTCACCAAGATCCTGCGTGCTGCCCTGCCCGCCAGCCACAAATCCATTGTCTCCTTCCGGCAGCTGCGTGAAGAGGTGTTTGGGGAGATGGTCAACACCGAGCAGGTGGCTGGTGTCAAGTGGGCTCGCTTCCCTGAGCTCAACAAGCTCCTCAAAGGGCACCGCAGAGGGGAGCTCACTGTCTTCACAGGTGATGAGCAAGCAGCTGGTGGACGAGGGGAACAGAGGGCTCTTCATTGGCTTCACTCTCCTGAGGGTGATGTCTTCCAAGTCTTCTGGGTCCATTTCTGCTCATGGCTTCAGATGACCCTATCTTAGGGGTGTGTTCCTAATTGTGGTAGGCCTGTGTATGCCGGTGTGGTGATGGCCTCCCTACCTGGGGTGGCACAGGAAGTCCTGGGGTGTCCCTTACCCTGCTTCCAACAGCCATCTCCTGTTGGAGCCCTCCCTATGCTCTCTACTGGCTGTCCAGCCCTTCCCTGCACCCTGCAGGTACTTGCTGGCTGCTGGAGGTGACACACGTGCACCCAAAAATGCAGCCTGGCATAAAACCCTGTTTGTTTGTGGTGGAGGTGCTGCATATGGGCTGCTCTTATCCTGCTTCCCAGCATTTCCACCTCTAAACAACCTCCCAGCATGTTCAGGATGGGTCAGATCTTCTCCCCCAGCTAATTCCTCCTGTCCTTATTGTCCTTATACCAGGCCCAACAGGCAGTGGGAAGACAACCTTTATCAGTGAGTATGCACTGGACCTGTGCATGCAGGGTGTGTGCACACTGTGGGGCAGCTTCGAGATCAACAATGTCCGCCTGGCCAAGATCATGCTGACACAGTTTGCTGGACGGCGCCTGGAGGACCAGCTGGAGCTGTATGATGAGTGGGCCGATCGCTTTGAGGACCTCCCACTCTACTTCATGACCTTCCATGGCCAGCAGAACATCAAGTATGGTCCCACACCTTCATCCTCAGTGGTGTTTACCCCTCATAACCTATGCTGTGGAGCTCTGGGGAGCCTGGGCTCTTCCCCTGTAGTGGATCATGAATTTGGTGCTAGTGGGAGGCACAATGGGGCTGTTTAGGTTCCTGGGGTTGGCACATGGGGACTCTGTGGCTCAACTAGCTGTCATGGGGACTGTTACAGCCTCCCTTTGGGGTGGGAGTGAAGGGAAGGGACATGTCCCTGTGCTAGGTGGCTGCTCTAAAACCAGCCTGTGCCCCTGCCAGGATTCATTCCACTCACATCCTGCTCACCTGGCAATGCTGTTGTTTGCTGAGGAAGAAGGACAAGCACCAGCAGCTCCTTTTGTTCACCAGGGGATCAAGTGCCCGCATGCATCCCTTTGTGTCCTGAGGGTCCCTGTGGGCTGGAGGGGTTGCGGGATGGTGGACAGGGGCTGTGTGGGGAGCAGCTGGGTCCTCCTGATCCAGCCACCCTTACCTATGGTGATGGGGATTCACCTTCTCTGCAATGGAGGGGATGTGCCCAGAGCCCAGTGGGAGACAACCTGGTACCTCCCAGCTCTGCCTTTCCCTGTCCAGTGCCTGGCTCAGCATCCCCATCCCCTCCTGCGCTGAACCCTGGGGCTGATGCTGGTCTCCTCCTGCCCAGGACGGTGCTTGACACCATGCAGCATGCCGTCTACATGTATGACATCACCCATGTGGTCGTTGACAATCTCCAGTTCATGATGGGACATGAGCACCTCTCTGTAGACAGGTAACTCTTCTCCAAGCCACCCCTTTCTTACTCTGCCACCCTTGTCACTGGAGCTGGCCCTGTTGGGTGTTGCAGGAGGGGCTGGATACCCACGCAGGGTGTCCCCTTAGTCCTGTCTGGCATCCCTGTTTTGTTGAAGGAGGGGAGGAGGAGGTGGGATGGGGGAGCCGACTTCCTGCAGTCCCTGTTGTGCCCCATCCCTTTGCCTCCATGGGCTTGGCTGCCCCACAGAGAGTGAGCCCTGGGTGCTTCCTGCTGTGTGCTGAACCTGCAGCATCTTGCTTCCTCCCCTTACCGGGTAGTGCAAGCCCCTGACCCTGTTCTCACTGGTGTGGTAGGCTTGCTGCCCAGGACTACATTGTTGGTGCCTTCCGCAAGTTTGCCACGGACAACACCTGCCACATCACACTGGTCATTCATCCCCGCAAGGAGGATGATGAGAAGGAGCTGCAGACAGCCTCCATCTTCGGCTCTGCCAAGGTGAGCTGGCCTGGTCCTTCCTTTAACCTCAGGCACAGCCTGCTCTCAGGAAGGGTCTGGGATACATTGAACAGCTGGCCCCAGTTCCCACCAGCACCCTGAGTCATTGCTGGAGATCTGAAGGGTGCTGTGAGGGGCAGTATATCTCAGAACTCCTGTCACCCACTGCAGATATGTGGAGTCCTTGTCTGGCCAAATCTTAGGAGAGATATGCAGACAGGGAGCAAACCTTTAGCTATCTCAAGCTCTGTTTGGGCTTTAAGTGCAGTTAATTAATGCTTATTGCTGTGAGTGGGATGTAGGATAAGGTAATTAAAGTAGGAGCCAGGAGGGGTGGAGGGATGGGCTCTCTAAGTGCTCCAGTCTCTGCCATGATGCTGAATGACCCTGTGGTGGTGGGCAGGAGGTGCTCTGTGAGTGTGCACAGCCCTCCCATGCTCTCTGGTTTCCCCAGGACAAGCTGTGGCTTCATCTCCAGCCTTTCTGCCCAGCGGATGGCTGGGGTGTCCTGGGGACAAGCAAGGGGTTGGTGTTGGGGAGATGCTGGACAGGGCTTGAAGGAGCTGGGCAGGCAGCCCACAAGGACCTCTGAGCCCCGTGACTGGCTGCATCCCCAGCACCCTCATGGAGATTATTTCCTCCCCACAGGCCAGTCAGGAGGCCGACAACGTCCTCATCCTGCAGGACCGTAAGCTCGTGACAGGGCCGGGAAAGCGCTACCTGCAGGTGTCCAAGAACCGCTTTGATGGGGACGTGGGTGTCTTCCCACTGGAGTTCAGCAAGGCCTCACTCACCTTCTCATCCTCTGGCAAAAGCAAGGTCAAGCTGAAGAAGATGAAGGAGGAGAAGGCACCTTTAGCCAAGCAAGCTCCAGAGGGAGGCTCAGGAACCTGCAAGAAGCCATGAGCTTGGCAGGTCTCTTCCTCAGTCTGTCTGGAGGGACAGGGACTGGTGTTGGGAGCATGGGCTGGTGTATGCTGGCCCCTCTCCCCTGAGAGCATCAGCCTAGTGCCTCTGTGGTCCTTTCTCCTGCATGGGCAAGCCTCTTGGCTGCCAGCTCAGCATCTCTGAGATGTGGGGACACCATGAGAGGAGGAGTGGGGTCATTCCAGAGAAGAACAGCATGAGAGGGTGCTTTGGCTAATGCTGGCCACTCTGTATGGGAGGAGGAAACAGAGTCAGCATGGGCTGGGTGCAGGGGAGCACTACTGATCTGCAGCCCTGAGACTTTGGGATGTGTGGACCTGGGGCAAGTAGCTTAATTGTGGCTAAAATGGAGCTGAAATCCTAGGCTGTCACTGAGGGAAGGGACACAGGGCAGGAGCCTCCTGTCACGGGCTGTGGTCTGAGATGGAGCCAGTGAGGGAAAGGTGGTGGAAGGAAGTGAGAGAGGTTGGGGATGGCTTTTGCTCCAGAGCTGTGTGCTCCCTGTGGGATGCATTGAGGGTGGGACCTGGACACCTGTGGCTTTGCTGCTCACAGCGTGTTGGGAGACACTGGTGCTCCCAGCCCTCTTCGCTCAGGATCTCTCCCAGTGCTTCTCAGGGACATCACCAGCACTAAAGCCTTGGGCAGAGGTGGGGTGGGGGAGGCCTGCCTCATCCTGTGGGGCTGAGGAGGGGGGCGGCTACCCTGGAACCCTCTGGCTGTGGGCAGCATGTACTGTGACCTGGCTGTGGCAGGATGAGGCCACTCCCAGATTTTGGTCTAATTATTATTTGTTTGTTGTTGGGTTTTTTTGACTTTCCTAGTTTAATTAAAACATAAATGTGACTTATTTTTCTGTGCCACTGTCCCTGGGAGCAGGGAACTAACTGACCCTGTGACTGGAGGGATACAGGGCCAGGGGATGCTCTTATTCCAGCCCTGGCACGTGAGTTATTACCAACCTCCACACTAGGCATAGTTTTACCCTAAGCCATAATGAGGGTCTGGGGCAGGCAGGCAGTACACACCCAGCCCTGGGTTTCTGAGATGCACCGGCTTTCTCAGAGATCACGGGTGCCTTCAGTGCAGGTGTTAGGGCAGGACAGGGGTGATGGTGGAAGAGGGTCCCAGGGAAGCAGAGGTAATGGTGGGGACAGCCAGGCTGCCAACACAGCTGGGCTAGGGGCCTGTGGGTGTTACCCCTCGGAGCAAAGACCTGCTCTGCCTCCCATTCCCTCCAGAGGGCAGATGCTGACAAGGGGCAGTGGGAAAGCCTGGAACCCTCCTCCCACCCATCCATCCTTGATGGAGGGTGATGGAGCTGAGCAGCAAGGGGAGACCCTGGGTGATCCTAAACCCAGTTGGAGTCCCCAGGCTGCAGGTACGTTGATGTTTCTTTTTTTTTTTCTCCCTTTTCCCTCACTTTGGGGCTCTAAAGAGCTGTGTGAGCAACAACTTCATGGATGGGTAAGGTGTGTGGCAATGGTGAGTGGGGCAGAGCCTTCCCCACGCCTCCTTGGTGGGATGCTTGGCTCCGACAATTATTCCGGGGGGTAAGTATAACCTCAGGGTTGGCCTTCACCCCAGAATGTGGAGGGCCTCAGGGGAGGGAGCTCAACTAGTACAAGGAAGGGGATGAGCACCTCTCGGGAATCCTCCTGGGATCGACGTGCTGGGGACCCCGAGGCCTGTCCTGCCCCACAATACTGCCAAAGTGCCCCACAGCTCCCCTGCAGTGGCCCCAAAATGCTCCAAAACGCCGGAGCCCACTCGGACCTCCCGCCTCGAAGCACACCCATGGCCACGCTTGTGGGGGGGCCGGGTCTTTTTGGAAGGGCGCGGTGCTTTGGGGCGTGGTCTCAAATGGGGCGGGGCTTGTGACAGGGAGGGGCTTGGGCCGGGGCGGGGCGACGGGGCGCGGCGCGACGAGGGAGGGCGGCAGCGGGGCCGCGGTGAGTGCGGGGGCCGGGGCCGGGGCTGGGGGTCCCGGGGGTCCCAAGGGGCCGGGGAGGCTGCGGCGGCGCTGAGGTCGAGCCCGGGGGCGGTCGAGGCGAAGGGCACCGAGGGGCGCTTCGGGTGTTGGGGCGCTTCGGGGGAGCTGCCAGCGCTTTGGGTGTTATGGGGGCTGGGCCCCCGGGGGCCGATCTGAAGGGGGGCGCAGGGGGATTAGAGGCGGCGGCAGTCTTGGGGCGCCGTGGGTCGTTTGAGTGTGTTTGGGGGTGTCCTGGGGATGCAGAGGCCCGTGGGCTCTGTAGGGCAGTGTAGGGGGTCCAGGGCCACTTTTGGGGTGCTTTAGGGGTATTCTGGGGGAGCTGTGAGGCATTGCCGGCCCAGGGCCTCCGTGAGGTACTTTGAGGGTGTTTTGGAGCACTTTGGGGGTGTTTTAGGGGCACTTTATGGGAGATGTGGGGTAGCAGAGGCCCAGGGGCTCTGTGTGACACTTCGGAGGTATTTTAGGGGCACTTAGGGGGAGCGGTGGGGCAGCAGGGGCCCACGAATGCCATCGGGCTCTTAGAAGTGCCGAGAGTCGGGCAGGATGGAAGCACCCTGAGGCAGGCTGGGTGCTGTGGGGCTCAGTGGGGCAGCGGGGGTGGGTGACAGGGCAGAGGGGGTCATGGGGCGGACAAGAGGGGTAGGACCACCCAGGGAGTCTCGGGATGAGGCGGGAGGGGGGCGGGCAGAAAGGGTGCACAGCTAATCGTGGGGGGGTGTACACCCCGTATATGCCAGGGGCGTGGGGAAGGACGAGGGGCTGCTTCCTCCTGCCCTGGGGTGCCCTGAGGTGTCCTCGAGGCACGGGAGTCCTCGGGGGCCAGAAATACCTCGCAGCTCAGGGCGGGGGTCCGGCCGACCTGGGGTCGAGCCTTCCTTTGCCGTTTTGGAGTCGGAACGGTGGGATCCGGCTTCGCTGCACTCCGGCCGGAGCGGCTGGCGGTGACGCCGCCCCAGTTGCAGACTGGTTTTACTGGACGGCTGGAGGGAGGTTTGTCAGGGCACTGGCGGCCAACTGGGCTGGCCACCCCCTCCCTGGGCGGCGGTGGGACCCTCTCGGCGGGCCGGGGGGGCTTGTGGGAGGGAGAAGATGGAGTCACTTCCCATCGACTGCCAGCCCGGCCGTGGAAATGCCCCCTCCGTGGCATTATGGGGATCCTACTGTCCCCAGGGGTGACTTCCTGACCCACACGTCCCGGGGGAGTTTTGCTGGGGTAGGATGCTGTGCCTCGGCTGCTTGCGGGTTCCCAAGATGTCCCTCTGGGGGTCCTGGGTCCCTTCCTGGTCCCTCATCACTGTTCCTGCTGCTCTGGCAGCATCAGGTATTCACTGGCAGCCGTTGTCCCCACCACTCCTCCAGGGGTGGCCACAGCCCTCCCTGGGTGCTGGAAACAGTGTGCCTGCCCCCGGGCTTTCCTGCTACTGCCTGTGCCACGCTGGCACCGTCTGCCCCGGCCCTGCCGGCTGGGGGCTTGGGCGGGGGCTGCCAGAGTCAAGGGGACTCCTGCTGCCGTTTGGCATCCTGACCCCCTCCTCCTTCTCCTTTCCACTTTAGAGGCTGGTGGAGCTGTGTTCGCAGTGTGGGGGCCTAAGCCGACCGGACGGATGGGCAGCGGCTGGAGAGGTAAAGTCTGGGGGGTCAGCTGCTTTCCCCCCAGGGGAATCATGGGCAACATGCGAAGCCATGATGCCCAGGGACAGAACATGTGTCGGTGGGGGTGATGGTGATGATGGGGCTGGCTCAGCAGCATCTCTCTTCTGCTTGCGGCCCACCACCCCCCCCCGCCCCGATGCTGGCAGGCAGATTGATTTCAGGTGACAGCTCAGCAGGCGAGATCATGCAGGCAGTGACCCCCCCTTCCCGTGCCCTGTGCAAGATGCAGTGAGGCAGTGGGGGGACGGATCTGGCCCATCAGCTGGCTCCCATCATGTAGGCGTATGGTATGGGGTTGGTGTGGGGGCTGTAGAGGGGCACTGGCAGAACCCCCCAAGTTGGAGGGGTTGGGGGGGGGCGACTGGAATGAGGGGCACCCATGTATGTGTTGGGGCTGGGAAAGAGCCTGATACCCACACCCTGGACCACCAGCCCTCTCACTGGCTTATTCTGTGGGACCCTTCACCCTGATTAAGATGGTTGGGAATGGGATGCACCCTCTGTCATTGCAGAGAGTTGGGAGCTGTGAAGCAGTGCAAGTGGCTGTCTCCAGTATGTGAGACTGCCCCCCACTCTCTGTGGGCACTACAGTGGAAGGTGCCACAGGGCAGGCAGCGCCATGGGCAGGTGGGCAGGCTGCCCAGCTCTCCATGGGCCTCTCAGGATTTGCCTCCAGTCCTGGCACACTTCCCATGCTGGGGTCACGCCAGGGCACAGCCAGGGGAGCCAGGACCACATCATCACTGGCCCACAGTGTCATCAGCACCCTACAGGCTCCTGGCAGCCTCAGGGTGCTGAGCTCAGCTTTGAGGGTACTGGTGCCACACCCTCCCCCACCCCCCCAGCTAATCCAGTTTTTATTCTGTTTTGTTTGGCATCTCCTTCTGTCAGCTCCCACTTGGACAGACCCATACCCATGACACTGGGGACAGTGGCCAGGGCTCTGAGGGTGCCTGTGTGCCCACCTGGGGACACTGGCAACCAGTGTGCCGTGGCCAGAAGTGCCCACAGCTCTGATGCCCCATCTCCTTTGCCCACAGGCTGCCTTTGCACCCCTGCTTGCTGGGGGACCCCGCACCATGGCCATCGTGCAGACGCTGCCGGTGCCCCTTGAGGCTGCCACTGAGGGGGCTGCGCAACTCTCTGCTTCTGCCTGCTCACCCCCTGCAGCCATGGGCAGTGTGGGCAGCCTCCTGCCTGGCCGGCCCCGATACAACTGTGCTGGCCAGCCCTGCGATGGGGAGCGCCCCATTGCCTCCTTCCGCAAGCAGGAGGGGCTGCTCCATACCACCCCCAAGGATCCTCCGTCCCCTGAGGAGCCCCACACAACTGTGCCCAGTGTCACCCACGCCTACGCCAATGGAGGCTTTTGCAGTGACTGGCTCGACGTCCCCTCTCCTGCCAGCCCCTGCAGTGATTCGGATGAGCCCCACGATGACCGAGCCCTGAGTGATCACCTCCAAGGGCCACCCCCCAAGCTCATCCCTGTCTCTGGCAAGCTGGAGGAGGTGAGGTGGGGGAGGCAGCAGCATGGGTGGGTGCTGGGGTCTTGGAGTTACTCCCTGTGCCATATAGGGGCTGTTGACTCAGGTGTCTGAACTGGGGCCATGTGGTCACTTTTTTAGTGTGCCTTGGGAGGTAATGGTCCTCATCCCCGTGATGTCCCCTTCTTCATGCCACAGGGGTGTGTGGGAGACCACGTGGGCACCCCGTGGAGTGAGAATGGAGAGGGTAGTGGCTAACCCTTGTCTCCTCTGAGGTGTGAAGGCATTGAAGCTGTGGGCACCCCACTGACACTGCCCCAGGCAGCCTCTCAGCAGGGTGATGGGTCCCCCTGCAGCCTCCTGCTCTCCCCTCTTCCCTTGACAGAATGTGGAGAAGACCCTGATCCGCCCCATGGCCTTCAAGCCAGTGGTGCCCAAGCTCCGGAGCACCCAGTTGGGTGCACGTCCAGGGCTCTCAGAGAGCCAGGTGAGCCTCACCCACTTGCTGGGTGCTGAGAAGCCTGGCTCCCTGAGCTGCCGCACCAGCACCCTCTCGGACTCAGGGCGCAACTCCCTCTCTAGCCTGCCCACCTACAGCACGGGCTGCAGCCAGCACCCTGAGGTGGGTGCCCTGCCAGCTACTCCTCACGGCCCTCCTGACCCCTCAGGGGGCTGCCGCCCCTCTAACTCGGACAGCGGGCGCTCATCCTCCAGCAAGAGCACAGGCTCGCTGAGTGGCCGGGGCCGGCCCTCCCCGGAGAGTGGTTCCTGCGGGCGCTCACCCCTGCCTGGTGAGGAGGCCATGCTGGTGCGGGAGCTGGAGGACAAGTTGCGGGAGAGGGAGGCAGAACTGCAGCTCCTGCGTGACAGCCTGGATGAGAATGAGGTGGCCATCTGCCAGGTATGCCCTCAGAGTCCCCTTGTCCTGTCCCCATTGCCCTACCAAAGGCACCTTATGTAGCCATTGTCCCTGGTTGGGAGGAAGTGACATCTTCCGGACACCCTCTGCAGACCCTTGTATGGGGATATGTTTTTCTGTGGGCCTAGGAATGGGGGATTTCTGCATGGTGCATGGTCCTATATAGTCCCTGAGGAGCCTTGTATGATCCATGGGGGTAATTGTCATGACTGGGGTGCCTTGTCATGTGGTGCCCTATTTTGGATATACCTGGGACCACTAGTGGTGGGATTGGAGGAGCCCTGTGGGATCTGAGGATGCTGACATGGGAGAGGCCAGCATGCCAAGGGACAGGGAGCATTAGGAGGGAGGGCACCACTACCTTGCATCCCACCCCAGAACCCTTCATTTGGGGGGGATGTGCTGCCCTTCTCCCTGTGGGCAGGACAGCACAAGAGGGAGGAGGGTGTTGTGTACCCATTAGTATGTCTTCACCCTGATCCAGGTGTACGAGGAGAAGCAGCGTCGCTGTGAACAGGAGTTGGAGGGGCTGCGGCAGCGCTGTGTGGCCCAGGTGCGGCAGGCGGCCCAGGCAGCGCAACGGGGACATCAGGTCCTGCAGCTCCAGGTGCTACAGCTGCAGCAGGAGAAGAAGCAGCTGCAGGAGGATTT
Organism: Corythornis vintsioides; assembly: GCA_025447755.1. Taxonomy (NCBI): domain Eukaryota; kingdom Metazoa; phylum Chordata; class Aves; order Coraciiformes; family Alcedinidae; genus Corythornis; species Corythornis vintsioides. The sequence goes on along the minus strand of JAOEGS010007307.1, from coordinate 9,574 downwards.
CACCCAGCTGCTGCAGGAACGAGAGTTGCTGGAGCGTCGCTGTGCCTCCTTCCAGCGTGAGCGCACTGAGCTGGCACCCCGGCTGGAGGAGACCAAGTGGGAGGTTAGTTGCCCCACAGTGCTGGGTGACTATAGGGGGTGTGGCCTCCAACTGAGCAGAGGGTCCTCGGCTGTCACCTGAGCCTTGTCGTCCCTTTGTCCCTGCAGGTGTGCCAGAAGTCGGGGGAGATCTCGCTGCTGAAACAGCAGCTGAAGGAGGCCCAGGCAGAGCTGTCACAGCGTGGAACAGAGCTGCTGGGTCTGCGGGCACAGCTGCGGGAGGCAAGGGCCCAGCTGCAGGCGGGTGAGCGGCAGGCGCAGGGGTTGCAGGAGGCTGCCCGCCTCAAGGCGCTGGAGCTGGAGGTCTGTGCCAATGAACTGCAGCGCCGCAAGAGCGAGGCCGACCTTTTCCGTGCCAAAGCTGGACAGCTGGAGCAGGAGGTGGCGGGGCTGCGGGAAGCTGCCCATGGGCAATGCCCCCCACCTGACGAGGGGTGTCCCCCACTTGGTGAGGGATGCCCCCAAGCCAGCGAGGAGCCCTGGGGCAGTGCAAGGCTAAGGTGGCAGCTGGAGCGGCTGCGGGCGGAGGTGGCCATGGAGCGGCGGCGTGGCCAGGAGCAGCGGGACGCCTTTGAGCAGGAACGTGGCACGTGGCAGGGTGAGAAGGAGCGGGTCATCCGCTACCAGAAGCAGCTGCAGTACAGCTACATCCAGATGTACCGCCGCAACCGGCGGCTCGAGCAGCAGCTCCAGCATCTGCGACTCCAGGGCGAGGACCCCTCAGCCGAGCCCTGTGACCCCCTCGGCCCCGACCTGCCCTTTGAGGAGATCACAGCCACTGAGATCTGACACTGCCTGACCTTGCCTCATGTCCCAAAGGTGAGGGACCCTCCAGCTCCTGGGATTCTGGGAGCCATGGGGCTGCAGGGGATCCCTGCTCTCCACCGTGCTCTGCAGAGACCACTGGCACTGCGAGGGTCAGAGGGTACCACAGGCAGTGGAGGAGTTAGTACAAAGGTGCGTTGGCACCCACTGCAGTGAGGGGAGTGCCTGTGAGATGTGGGGTCAGGTGGGTGCTGAGTCCTCACCTCAAGGCTGCCTGGAGCTGGTTCCTGCTGATCCTCTTAGCGCCCAGGGGATTAGTGGTGCTGGCTTCAGCAGGGTCACCTTGGGCAGGGGGAGGGCTGGCTTGTCACCTCCTTCTCCAGCCACTTCCAGAGAGGAAGGCATGTGCCCTGTCCCTGCCCATGCCAGCCTCACTCCCACCCCCCGTGTGTTTGTCAGAGGATTTGTTTCTGTGCCATTTTAAATTACTCTATTTTTATAGAACCTACCAAAACATATCACCCTCTCCCACCTCACACCCTGCCTGTGTCTTGTCCCCTCACCCCTCTGCTGGGTAGCTTGCCCTCAGTGCCTTTCCCATGCCTTTACCTCCAGCATCCCTCTTTTCCTCCTCCCCAAAAAACCTGGCCCATGCCCTTGTGATGCCTGGCCTGCCAGGGGAGAGGTGTGGTTGCTGAGGGTGCCAGCTGGAAACACCCCTGGGGTGGCCAGAAGTAGGGGGCATGGGGCATGGCCCAAGGGGGTCAAACCAAAGGAAAAGCCTGGCCATACCCAGCTCTGGCTTGGTTGCCCCAGCTCTGGGGGGGAATGTTTGTATTTTATTTCAGTTGTGTTCTGTTCCCAGAGCCTGTCTCACCCGTGTACCACCTGGAAACACCGATTAAAACCAAGCCCTGGGCTGTGTTTTTTTTCAGGGCTGCATCTGTGTGTCAGGAGTAGGGTCAGGGGCCACCTGTCCTCCTGTGTCACCAGTGGTGCCTGCCCTGGAGTTCTGCTGTGGGCAGCTCCTCCTCCTCCTGTTGGGCAAGTCTGGCTCTCACACCCTCTGGCTGTGCTAAGACTAGTCACAGCTCAGTGCAGGAATGAGCCATCCAGCTCTTCTGTAGCATGGGATGGCTCCTCAAAGGTGGGGTGAGGGGAGGGGTACAGCATCACTCTGGTGGGGCACCAGGGACCCGCACCACTAGCTCCATGGGCTCCTTGGCTTTGTTGCGGTAGGCCTGGCGGATGATGTCCACAGCACGCTGGTGGGTAACATTCTGCAGACTCTCCCCGTCCACCGACACCAGCTCCTGCCCAGCCTGGCCCACACAAGGGAAGGCAGTGGGGTGAAGTGCAGATACTTTTGGGGTGACAGGGGACTGCCAGCACCCAGGGGCACTGTAGGATAGGGGTCTCTGGATGCTTTCCCACCCCCCAGGCTGTGCTGGGTCCCCACAAGGTTCCTCTGTACCTTGAGGATGCCGCTGAGGAAGGCAGCTCCCCCGGGGAAGATCTTCTCGATCTTTACCACTGGCTGTGCCCTTGACTCAATGCCACCAGAGATGCTGATCCCTGTGAGGGAGCCACGAGACCCTTGCAACTGGGCAGGCTGGGCCCCACCAGCTCCCAGACATGGCACCCCTTCCCCTGGGCAGCTGTGCCTCTGTCCTGCCCAGTTTTGGCAAGTTCTAGATGGACAAAGGGTTGGGGCAGGGGTAGCTCCTCTTCTTAACTAGTTTTGGAGTGCTGTGGGTTACTCCCCCTGCCCCCTAAAAGGGGTGCCCCTTGCCAAGGCAGTGCTGCCCATCCCAGTGCTGCTGGTGCCAGAAGGAGGGTCCCCACCACATCTCACCCCACCCCAGGGGTCCCATCCATATGCCGCTCACCCAGCGAATGCTTCAGCTTGGAGAGTGTGACAGTGAGCAGTTGATACTCCTCTTCCTCTTCCTCCCTGTTAGCATCCCCGGGGCCATTTGTGGCAGACCCTGCCTCTCCCCCTGGCCCCCTGAAGAGAGGAGCAAGGGGAGGCCGTGCCCACCGGGACTTCTCCAGCACCTCAGCCCCTCCATCGGGTGTCATCTCAGGGGACTGCTTGCGCCGGGTGGGCCATGGGCTGCCAGAGAGCCTGTGCCCCTCACCTGGGGAGGGCTCAGCCAGCAGCCAGTTGGGGGGCCGGGGGCTGCTGGCAGGTGAGGGGCAGCTGGTGCAGGCATAGGCATCCACTGGCACATCAGGGAGCGGGGTGTAGGTGCGGGGATGAAGCCGGTGGGGGCTGGGGGAGGCCCACGGCCGGGCTGGGCTTGTCTGCAGCCCCCCAGCTTCCTCTGGCTCTGGAGTCCCTGCAGGCTTCAGCAGGAACCCACCTCGATAGTCTGCAACGAGAGAGGCTCAGGGATCTCATCCAGACGCTACCACCCCACTCCCTGAGATGCCCAGCGACCCAGGGATCCCCCTTGGACCCCACAGCTATGGGGTTTCTGCCAAGGGCCACAGACCTTAATTCTCCAGGGACATTCATACACCCCAACTCCCCTCTCTAGGATCTCTGACACCCAGAAGTCCCCCAGGCACCCCAACTCTGCCCACAGACTCCAGATCCTACTCCCCAAGACCCCTTGGCACCTAGTATTCACAGATCCTGCTACTGCAGGACCTCCCAGCACCCAGGGGCATTAGATGCCCTTTCCCTCAGGACGCCTGGCCCCCAGACATCACAGCTCCTTTACTCCCAACATGCCCCTGTACCCCCTCCACCCTGCATCCCTCACCACCGGCAGCCCAGCAGACCCTGTGGGGTAGAGCACTCACCAGGCACTGGCGTGATGAGGTGTCTCTTAGGAGGGATGTTGTGGTGGGCTGGGCGGAGAGCAGGTGAGCGTACTGCAGTCGGGGAGAGGCACCAGTCAGTCCCTCCCCTCATCTGTGTTCATTACTGCCTGTTACCCCTCCATGCCAAGGTCCCTGGGGAGTCAGGCTCTACCTGAGCGGCTCTTCAGAGCATCAAAGGCCTCTAGCTCCAAGGGCATTACCATGCTATCAAACCGACCCAGGTCTGTAGGGGCCACCACACTCCTGTCAGGGCAAAGATGGACGACAGGTTGTAGCAGTCTCTGGGATGGAATGTGATCAGAGCTGAAGAGCATATGTGAGGCTTTTGGTCCATCCCACCCAATTGGGCAGTATTGTGGTAACCCCAGTATGACTCACCTTACATCCCGCAGCAGCAGGACCTTCTCAGGCCGGTCCAAGATGGCCAGCAGTGGCCGCACCAAATCTTCCACGCTGCCCTCATGCAGGTACTGTGAGTGCAAGAGGGGTGTCAGTGAATGGGTGCCACCCTTGTGCCTCAGTCTGCCTGCTGGAGCTTAACATGGGCACATAGCACTGATCATGGTGCTCCCCCAGGATACAGGAGCTGCCCAGGGATGAGCCTTGGGTGCTGCTACTGCCCTGCCTGTGCCCTGCCTGCACTCTGCCCACAGTGCCCTACCCGGGAGCAGTGGCGGAGCACGGCCGTCACCTCGTCGGGACTGAGGAGGCGTGCAGCGGTGTCCTGGATGTGTGGGAACCGGGCCTCGGGGTCACTGCCATTGGGCTGCAGGGCAGCAATGCCCAGAATGCTGGCACGCTGGCTTTTCTCTGGAGGGGCACAGCAAGGAGGGGTGGCCAGCGAGGCAGGGACCACCCAGGGCACACCAAATGCTCCCTCACATCCCCCACCCCAACAGCATGCTCTGTGCTGGATTCAGATGGACACGTGCAGCATGGGGCCAGGCACATGCAGAGCCTGCCCCAGAGCCCCCCACCCCACAGGCACATGGGCACTCCTGTTACCCCGCTTCAGGCTCCGGATGACAAACTTCTGCACAGCGCCTACTGCAAGGGAGATAGAGAGGGGTGAATGCTCAAGGGTGGGGCAGTGACATCGCTGCCCATTGCCAAAATTGCATGCCTGGGGACCTTCTCCCCATGGCTCACTCCATGCCAGGGATGCCATAATGGGACCGCAGTGCCCACAGAAGGGGGGACCAATCCCAAGTGGAGTCCCTCTCCACCCTGTCCCCCAGCCTGGTACCTCTATCCCCATCAGGGCGTGCTGGGGATTTGGAGCGTGCCCGGCGGTCAGAGGTGGGGGGCTCCTGGCTGGGAGGAGCCCAGCTATGGCTGGTGGCACGACCCCCTTTGAAGAAGAGGTTGACCAGCGTCTTGGAGCGGTGCATCCCCGGGGGGGCCCCTCGTGTCCCTTGTCCCTCTGGCTTCTCCTTCTTCCGCTTCTCTGGGGACAGAGGGCAGGAGAGTTGGTGAGCCCAGGGGATGCCCCCTCAAAAGGCAAGGAACTTGGTAGGTTGGAGTGACTACTGGGGGTGCTGAAAAGATACGACTCATGCTGTGGAGTGCTTGGGGGTCTTCAGGGTACATGGGGCTGGGCTTTGGGTTGCCCAGCAAGCCCCAGTGACAGGGGGCTATGCAAGGCTATATGATACCCAGGGCTGGTGGTCAAGGGTCCACAGGGGCTGGGGGCTATAGGGTGCCAGGCTAGGGGCCAGGGACTTGTTGATAGGATACCCAGGAGAAGGGACCAGGTATCCATGTAGGTCAGGGGCTATAGGATGCTCAAGTGGAGAACAGCCTCCACAAAGAGCAGGGACTGAGCTGTGGGACTACCAGGGTTGGGGGTGCAGGGTTGGAGAAAGACCCCAGCCAGGAGTGAGCCTCTTGTGTGGGGCCATGCCCCAGTGCCTACCAGCAACGGTGAGGTCGCTCTGGGAGCGTGTGATGGGCTGCCTGGGCCGGCTCAGTGCCAGCAGCAGAGCCGTCTTGGGTGAGTGGGCAAAGGTCCGTCGTGAGTGGGTGCTGGGGGGCTCACGGGCGCCCTGGCCCCGAATAGCCGTATCCCGCAGCAGCTCAGGGGGTCTCACTGTGCGCTGCGTCTCTGGTAGCCCCTCGGCAGATGGCTCAGTCTGCATGGCCCGCTCAGCACGCTCCCGTGCCCAGCCCCGCCGTGGTCCATCCTCTGTGGAGATGGCCACATCCACTGTGCGAGCAGGGGGCCCAGGTGTGGGGGCTGTCCCCAGCCCGTTCACTGCCCCCGGTGCTGGCCCCGAGGAGTAGGAAGAGATGGAAGAGCTGGTCTCTGAGGCCTGAGACAGCTGCTGCAGCTGTCCATTGGTCACTGCAAAGGCACAGTAGAGATACAGGGTGACACACTATGGTGCCACAGAGAGCTCCACATCTCCCCTGAGGACTGGGTACATGTGGGGACCTGTAGGGTGATGGGGACTGCAGGGCAGCTGGTGGTCACATGGGGAGCTCTGTGTTCCCTACAAGGCACATGTGGGGCACCAAGGGTTGAGGGGCCCAGCAGGCCACTGTACATTGCATAGGGATCTTTATGTTCCCTCCAAGGATGGGGACATGTAGGACCCCATAAGGTCATGGGGCTGCTGGCCACAGCATGGGGCTTTTCATGTCGCCTATAAGGATGGGGGACAGGTGGGACCCTGCAAGCCCACAAGGACAGTGGGGATGCTAACCATGGCACAGCGAGCTTCACAGCACCTCCAAGGCCATAGGACCCCACAGAATGTGGACAATCTCCCGCCCCATGGTGGCCACAAGTCACTTGCATGGGGATCCCAGCCACCCACCACACCCCAGCCTGGTGTCCCTGCTGGAACCCACAGCACTGCCCTTACAGCGACTGAGCCAGCAGTACTCGGCCACCATCTCCTTGTAGGCAGGGAATCGTCCTGTCTCCTAGGCACAAGGGGAGAGGACAAGGGGGTCAGTGCACACCAGGCGCCTTGGGAGAACCCGATCCAGTGCCATGTATGAATAATGCATCCCCCGCTCCCACCTGCCTGAAACCCAACCAGCCAGCAGCTGCACCAGTACCACAGGCGCCAGGCCCAGCTGGGGCAGTGCCAGCGCAGGAACCTACTGACACCCCACCTTGCCCGGGGGTCCTGCTGGGCCAGGCACACCTACCTTGATGGTTAGCATGATGTGGGTCTGCCCCTTGAGCACCTCCACTGCCTTGCTATGGCTTATGTCTTCAAACTTGACTCCATTGGCTGCAAGGACTTGGTCTCCCACCCGAATGCCATTCTGCTCTGCCAGCCCACCGGGGTCTACCCTAGGGCAGCAGCAGAGGGGGGGTCAGGATGAGGCCAAGCCCTCGCCAGAGCACTGCTGCTGCCCTGCACATCTGCCTGGGTTGCCCCATGCCTCAGCACCCCTGATGGTGATGCCCACGCTCTTATGAGAGTGGGGGGGGGGGGTGGTGGTGGTCAGCCAGGGAGGAGTGCCTAGCCCCAGCATGGGCACAGCAGGGATTGGGGTGCTGCAGTCCCCTCGTGCTCCCCAAGGCAGACATACTTGGAGACGTAGATGCCAAGGCCAAACTCCTTGCCACCACGGATGTTGAAGCCCAGGCAGTAGTCATCAGAGGTGGTGTAGAGGTGAACGATGCGCCGCAGTCCATCCTCAGAACCACTCTCTGATGGGGTTGAGCCGCTTTTCTCCACCACCAGGCGCCTGTTAACCACGTCCACCCTAGAGCATGGGCACAGTGTTGGAGGGGGCTCGGGGTTACAGCTCTCATGCTCCAGCAAGATTGGGGCAACCAGTGTCACACAATGGAGGAGAGTGATGGGAATGAGGGAGGGATGTTAAGGATGGGACGGGCACCCACTGGATGGGCACCCACCCTGCCTGCTCCAGATCTTTCTATCCCATCCCATGCCTCTTCCAACCTTTGTCAGAGATTTCCAGTGCAGTGCCACCCCCGATCCTAGGGACCTCCCAACTCTGTGATCCTCCCTGTCCCCCAACATTTCCCAGCATGCCTTCCCACCATGGTCTCCATGAGGTTGGGCTTTGGAGTGCTGGCATGGTGGATGCCTTGCTCACCATGCTGTCTTCTCCTTGGAGAACTTGATGCCTGGCACACGGCCCATCCGACGGACCACCATGCGGAGGCGGTTGTTGCCAGTGAGGACCTTGACGGCACTGCTCATCGTGATATTCTCCAGGCTCACGCTGTTCACTTCCGTGATCTTGTCACCAACACACAGGCCGGCCTGCTCTGCAAGGGGCACACAGTTCAGCTGGGCACTTGACCTGGCACTAATGCCCTTGTTTGGAGTCCCCTCCCTAAATATGTCCCCAGCCAGGACGAAACCCCATGGGAGCAGAGGCAGGGATGCTTGTTAATCACACTGAGACCATGGCAGGCATGTGGGTCTTGTGGCCTTGCTGTAGCTTGGGGATGGAGCTTGGAGCCATAGGTACAAGAGCTGTCCACTACTAGTCCCCTGCCACTCTCCATGGGAAGCCTGACAATGCCATGGCCAGAGGCAGAAGTGACTAATGGTGGCTTGCCACCATGAATGCTGGCATCGTTGCTGTGGCGCTGTGTCACCAGGAGCTCCCTGAGAGGGTCTTGTTCATATGTGCCTGTCCCCACTGATGTCCCTTGCCCTTTCCCACTTACCAGCAGCACTGCCCTCCTCCACTTTGCTGACAAAGATGCCCAGCCCATGTTCAGAGCCACCACGGACGCTGAAGCCCAGCTTGCCGTCCATGCTCTTCTCCACTGTGATGGCATTGATGATGTCGCTCTCATTGCTGCTGGCTGTGGGGAAGGGGGACAGGACATGTCACCCAGGCTGGGTGTGAGCAACGGACTGAGGGTGTCTCTCTTTCTGGGGATGTCCTCAGTGTCAGGACAACTCTCCATGCCCTCAGACTCAGGGAACCCAGGTGTACAGGCACCCTTGCGTGGGCAGAGGGCTAGGAGGGCATGCCACGCACCTTCAATAGGGGTGTTGATGAGAATGACGCGGCCCATGGGGGAGGCAGCACGGCTGACCCTGGTGACCCCGTTGAGCAGGCGACTCTGCTTGCTGAGGAGGCAGTGGGGAGCCAGGCTGGCTTCGCTGCTGGAGCTCTGTGACCGGCTGCCCATCGTCATCCCCAACAGCGTTGTGTCCCAGCCCTGGGCCATGGTGGTGCTGGGCACCCCGGCGTCCCAGCGTCCGGCTCAGGGCTGGCTGTGTCCTCACGGAGCCGGGACTGCCCACCAGCTGGGAAGGGACATGGCATAGTCCAGCAGCACATGCCCGGGCTTGGGCACTGCTCTCTCTTAGCAGTGCGATGCCGGGGCTGGCTGGCTTGGGTGCTCGGTGCTGGCAGGATGGGTCCTGGGTTCAGTGGCACAGCCTGGGGGGAAAAGGAACTTTGTAACCTGTTCTCCAACCCTGTCCCCTCCCATCCTGTAGCACTCTGATGGCAAAACTGCTGCAGGGTAGCTGGGTACCACCATGAGGGCAGGGTGCACAGGCTGCCCAGCCATGGGGCAAGGATGTTGGGGTGCAAAGGGACCTGGCCTAGCAGCATAAATGAGGAACGGGGGGTGCAAAGTGTCTTTGTTTAGCAGCGTAAAATCGGAAAGGCACCAGCAAGGGGACAACAGGGACCTCATCTTTACATTGGAGCACAAGATCTGATCCCCTCCAGTCCCTCCCTGGGGGAACTTTGCAGGAGGAAGAAGGAACATCGTGTACCCCAACTCCTCGGAATCCCTCCGGATTTACATCGGTGAAGTCTGCTGCCGTGGGGCAGGTGACAGTGCTTCCCCTCGGGACAGCTCCCACAGGCATTTTCCAGGCGTGCGTTAACGCCACCACGGTCCCCTTCCCCCCCC